>CAMZMU010000036.1:69319940-69536472 GCA_947311845.1 Poa pratensis | reverse complement strand
CGGGTGGGGAGCTACTTTTTGAGGTCCAAACTTGAAGAGCTCGACATTGAGGATGAAGAAGAGCACAGGTTTGCTCCTTTTTGTACTAAATTTTTTTAAGAGTTGAGTACTGTTTCTTTATGTTGCATGTCTTTCGGTCACTTGCAGTGCTGAGACCGTGCGACCTCCAACTCCTCCAGCCGAGAGAGCTCCGACTCCAGACCAACCAGAAGCTTCCCCGTTGCGGCTGAGGTTGTGAGAACAGTAGCCACGGCTACAACCTTTGAAGCCGCCAAGATCGCGAGTTCGTCAACTCCGCAAATTGGGACTTCTGCTACCAAGCATGCGCCTTGGGTTGAACACGTAAGTGTCTTTTGTCGAGTCTTCATTCTAGGATTTATTTGCGTATAGCTTATGCTGGTTCCATTGTGCATGCAGCCCTTCTACCTCAACCTGGTTGAATCAGGCAAGGCTTTTGTCCAGGTTGAACAAGAGAGGGACAACCTACGCGCTGCCATGGAGCAACTCAGCCGTAAGTGTGTTTGACTTCTGTATGTCCTTGCTTTGACGATTGTGAATGACATCCGTCCATCTATCTCAGTGACAAGGCAACCGCTGAGTCTCACGTTAAAGAGCTAGAAGAGGCACTCGCCAAACAGCGGGCTGAGTCGAAAAGGCCTTGGATGATGCCAAGGACTCCGCCGCTTTGCGCGAGAAGAATTATGCTGAGCGCCTGCGAGCCTCACCCGAGACGTAGCGGTGAGATGAATCTTTCACTATTTGCCTACTTCTTTTTGCCACCGAATAGTATGTAAAATTTTCTGTTATTTCTGCTTTTTTTGAAGGAGTTGTTGGCGCACGGCACCTGTAGACCAATCGAGTGTCGATTTGTCCCTTGACCGCGCAATCGGCGACATGGATGTCTCCACCCAAGCCAAGGATGCACTCGCCAAGTCTACGAGCACGCTCGGAGCCGTGTTCAAGGATGTGTTCCCATCTAGCCAACCTCCTTCGACTGTGGATGGCTTCGCAGACGTCCTGGGCCCGGGAACTTCGACTATGGCGAACTTTGCTCGCACTTTGACTGTACGCGGCTCAGAGACCACCCACAAACTCCTTTTAGGTCATGGGATAGAGGGTGACTTCGAAGCCGCTCTGTCTGCTTTCCCTCGTAAGCCTGGCGGGAAACAGTGTCCCTAAAGCATTTGAAGAGCCAGCCGCAAAGTTGGCTGAAATTTTTATGACCACCATGGAGCGCCGGGCAGGAGAGGTCGCCGCTCGTGCGAGTAGGGCTAGGTCAGAATCAATGTCTGAGAAGTAGGGCAGCCGCGCCTTTGATGTCTTGTAATTAAACTTATGACCATGCGAGTATGCATGTGCTTTTGCTACCTTTGTATGAATTTATGTTCCTTGTTATGATTCTGCTTGTAAAGCTGCGTGTTGTTACTCGCCTAAGCTTTGTGATGAGTTTCTTATGAAACTTTATGATGCTTGGGAACAGAAACGGCCAGCCGCCACTTCATCCAGTTCGTCGCGGCATCATGCCCCTACTCGATCTCGAGCTCAGGCGGCAAACGATGCCGCAGTAATACGTTATATGAAGGCTCGACTCGCGAAACAGGAGCAAGAGCTGGCGAGTGCCCGAAGTGAGCTAGAAAGGATGAGGGCAAGGCCTGCTTTACCCACCCAACGGAGGAGTATGTGCTTGGCGAGATGGAGATCGTGAACAGACAGCTCGAGTGTAAGCATGACTGCCTTGATTTATGAGTTCACGGCCTGTTCTTTTTTCTTCACCCAACTTGTGTTGTTGCAGGTTTTGTTCAAGATTTCCAGGCGGAGCAGGCTCGCTGATTACCCCCAAGAGCAGGGGATCACTATAGCACCTCTCAATGTGGAAGTAAGGTATCGATCCGCAGGAGCAAGAAGGAAAAGTTATCTATTCCCTACAACTAAAGTGTCACAAGTTTTAGTTGATTATGCACTAAACAAGTTTAAGGAGCAAGGTGTTTGATTTGATGGATGGAAGTTTAATGTAACTAAGCAAGAATGTAAAAGTGTCCCGATCCTGTTCAATGCAAGAGGACAAGACAAGATTTTCTCTTATAGGAACAATGGACATGGTTTCATGGGTTCACTTAATCCTCTCTCTCTCATCTATGGTGATTATCATGTTATAGATAAAGTACACATAATTGTCATATTTTAATGGTAGCTTTTATAAACGGCTACATGTCCCTAAACACATAGTTGAAAGAAATACTCATTTGTGTTGCTAGTGTCACCCTCGTAAGGCTAGCGTGGTTGCTGTCTGATGCATGTAAAATGCATACATGAACTTTGCACTTTAATTACTTATATTCCAATCATATTTGCATCATATAAGGGTTATATCAATGTTTTATCATGATTTTGGGAATACTTCATAGTTTTCCCATTTATTTGGAATTAACCCTGCACAGGCAGAAAACCCTAGTTTTGTATTTTAATGTTTCAGGGACCCAAACGTCAACGAAATCACCTGGAAATTTACGGGCGTCAATATTTGGAAGGAAGAAGGACTACGGAAAAAGGAAGCAAGCAAACGGAGACCCGAGGGCCAAACGGGCATGGCCCACGCGGCCACAGTACAGGCCGCGTGGGACCCACCCGTTCGGGCCTCGTGGCTCCGTTGCCTTCGATCTTCTCCACCGACATCGTCTTGACCTAAAAACGCCTATAAAAAAGGTCCCCCGACGTTCTCTGGAAGGAGCGCCGCACAAACACAGAAACACCGAAACGGAGATCAGGAGCTGCAGATTGGAGGGGGAAAACTCCGGCGGGGCGCTGCCGGCGTGGTCTCCATCTTCTCCATCGACTTCTCCACCGTCTCCATGATGAAGAGGGAGTAGTCCACCTCTGGACTATGGGTTTGTGGAAGTAACTTATGTATCTCTCCTCTCTTGAGCTTCACTAATTAGCACCGTATGAGCTGCTGAACATGATTACGGTCACCGTTGTAATACCTTTGTGGTGGATCTTTATGAGTTAATATATGTTTGAGATTGCAATGTTTGTTTCAGTTATGAGTATAGATGCATATTATGTACCCCGTTCTTGTCTACTTGTTTTGATCAAGCATGTTTATGAGAGCGTGTGGGGGAACGTGTGCATTAGTTGGAGTAACGGGGGGTGGCTAGTGCAGTGAACGTGAGAGAAAGTTCTGCGATCCACTTTGGTATCTTTACCTTACTTTGTTACCTCACTAGGGATAAACTAAAATACCATGCTACCGGGGATGTGGGCGTGACCATTGCCACTACTCCATGACTAGATCTAGCATGTTCTTATTTTCACTTCATGTCATGATACTTAATGCTATACTCTGAGTTATCTTAATTACTGAGGTGTTATGATTTAGTTCGCATCTTGGTGGAGTATAAGAGAGGTTAATAACCAAAAGATCTCTATGTTAGGACGTGATGCCCATATATCTAAGTAACTTGTTATCAAACCCTGTGTTGCAATCTCATATGTTAACTGTGTGTGTTCCATTGTCTACCACTTTATAAAGAGAGAGTGCATTTGTGAAACCATGAACCCCAGTCCATTTTTAATCATAAGAAACACCTTTCCAACACCATATACCACTTTTCTATTTTCAGCCATCATTAAATCCGAAAATACAAAAATACTTTTCATCTTGCATACATCATTCAAAAACCCAAAAATATCATTTATCATTGCATCCACCATCATTGCATATTTATTTCTTGTTTGCATTGCATAACTATCCTGATATCATTCTTACACCTTGTGCTTGACAACCACAGGTGAGGTTGAGGACCAAAACATCTAACCTTGTTTTGTAGGTAACCAAAAGAAGGATAAGAAGATAAATCTACCACTTCAGATTCCCCGAGAGTTCGATATTAAACCCTCGAGTCACCCCTCGTGGGGAAAACTGTCTTCCACTTACTATACACTCTGCACTTGGAGTCTCAACCTAATCCCGTTATTTGTGCAGGCATCAAGACTTGCTCTTCGGGATCATCAAGACGTTTTCTGGCGCCGTTGCCGGGGAATCGTAGCTGAGAGATTTATCCAAGGGTGTGCATCATCGCATTCATCTCACAACAAAGTCAACGTCACCAACTTGTGCTAACACCTAAGCTTGGGGAGGTTGCACCTACGTGAGCACCATCTTATCCATCTTTACTTACAAAGCAATTTATTTGTTTTGTTAGTGTCATTGCATATCATATCATATTTATTTCAGTTTTGCATAAAAAATTAAAAATACCAAAAAAAACTTGCTATCATGGTGCTTGGAAACAAACAAGGAGGGAGTTCTCTAGGGAATTCTGTTTCTAGTTTTAAACAATATCATGGAGAAACATTAAAAGATGCTTGGGTAAGAATTAATAGGATGCATTATGAAGATCCTACACCTTGTGAAGATGAAAAGCTAAATCTTTATTTCTATTATGGAATAGATCCTTGGTATCAAAATGCTTTAGATGGGGCTACAGGTGGAAGTTTTGTCTTGTCAACACCACCTTGTGCAGCCATGACACTTAGAAGGATTTTTGGTAGCTTTGTGGGTAGCAAGAAAAAGTTGGAAGACACCACAATAGCACTTGCTTCATCAAAGGATAAATTTGAAACTAAGTTAGAAAAGCTACCTAGTAAGGAAGATTTTGAACAACTAGTTTCTTATTCTGAAAACATTATTCCAAAGATAAACAATGAATTGGTTAATGTCATGCATAAGTTGAGAATTTGTGAGAAAGAATTTCTGGAAAAAGATGTTTACCTGAACAATATTGAGGAAAAATTGGTTCGAGTTAGTGATTCATTGAGAAAAGATTCATCTCTTAAACATGTGAAAGAGTTCCTGTAAGCAACAAGTTTGGGTTAAAAAGGAAAAGAAAGTTGAGGAAGTTAAAATGCTTAATGAAGTCAAGGATCCTTTGCTTGACTTAGAAAATTGTAGCTTGCATGAATTAATATCTATCTTACAAAAATTTGCAAGTGATCCTTCCATCAACACTAACCAAGCAGGTTTTGGTTCTTATATTGCTAATCATGTCTTGAAAGAAAAGATTGCTAGGTACAACCAAGAGGCTATGATACCACCTAAGCTTGGGGATATGTGGATACCTAAGGTACTAGTAACTATTGGAAAAGAGACACACCATGCCATACTTGATCTAGGATCTAGTGTCTCTGTTTTATCTAAAGAACTATATGAAGTGCTTGAATTGAAAAATCTTGAAAAATGCTCTATTGAACTAGCACTTGCTGATGACTCTATTAAACATGCTTTGGGAAAAGTAAGTGATGTTATGGTAGAGTTACATATGACTTTTGTGCCTGTGGATTTTCTAATCATGGATATGGGGAATAAAACCTCTAGTCCTATTATTCTTGGAAGACCTTTTCTTCGTACCACAGGTGCTATCATTGATTCAAAGGAAGGGAATGTAAAGTTTCAGTTTCCACACAAGAAGTGCATGGAACACTTTCCAAGGAAGAGGGAACCATCAAAGTTCAAGCTCCCTCATGAGCTTCGTCCACAATAAACAACAAGTAAGAAGCCTAGCTATATGGCTATAAAGAAAGCGCTTTGCGGGAGGCAACCCGGTTATTTTTGTGTGTGATTTTTCTTTGTGTCCTCTTGCTGTAACAAGAGATTTTGTGTCTAGTTAGGTTCTGGAGTTTTTAATAAAGTGCCAAGTTTTACCCTTTTTGGTTTGAAAAGTTGCTTATAGCGTTCGGAGATTTTATTCCTGCACGAGTCAGTGCACGGTATGATTTTTAATTCTTATTCTGTAACTCCGAATGAGCTCATATTTGAACTGTAGTTGCAACTTTTCATCCTCTGTATGCATGAATTTTTTCGGAATTTTTCGAGAAAGTTTGGTAGGGTAGAAAAATACGTTTTGCTGCTGCTGTTTTTCTGGACAGATTCTGTCCCATTTTGTTTGATGCATGCTTTGAGCTTTTAAGTTGAATCTTTTTGATCCAATTGAGTTTATGAGTAGGCATACAACATTATACACTTTCTGGACATGTCATATGAATTTTTGTTCAAGGATTATATGCAGCAAGGAACCTATTTGTTTATCACTATTAATGCACCCCACAGAAAAGAGATGGGAGAAACGGTGTTTTGAAGTTTTTTCACAGGGATTGGAGGAGATGCACCAAGAGCTATCCAAGGATGGTGAAGACCATAAGCTTGGGGATGTGAAGACAACCCGCTGGACCTACACACTCTCGGTTTGCACACGTCCAACTTCTGTTTTTCGATCGAAACACTTTATCGCATAAACTTGGAGCGTCGTTTTTTGTTTTTGTTTGAGTCTTGAGAGACCACCACACTATCAATTATATATGAGAGAGCTACTGGAAATATGGGTTGAAATATGTTGGATGCTTTTATAAGATTGGGAAAAGGGATGTTTGACTTGATTTTTAATGATACATATAGTTGCATGATTCATGAGCTTGTTTATGAGTAATAGTTTGCAAATTCTTTTTGTAGAGCTATCACTTATTCATGTTTTGGTGCTGATTGTTATTTACTTGGTTTAACATGGATTAGTTAGTTCTATGGACACTCATGCATGCATCTAGATGGTCAACTTTCTCCCTTTTGCTAGCCCAAAAACTCCAACAAGCAAAAACTTGTTTCCAACACCTTCAACCAAAGTTATTCCAGTGAGTCCACCATATCTACCTATTGGCTTTATGCTATTCCGAGTATGTTTAACATGTTGTTTGTGTTATCTTACCTCTGAATGAAAATGTTTATGTTATTGATTGCAATGGAAAAATTGGTTATATAGCTCTCACGAACTTGATGCACAATGTTCTCATTGCATAATAAAACATGACCCATTGTGATTAAGATTATGATGTTTGTGGCTTGATAAATGTTCGGGTTGGAGTTAGCCCATATGTGCTGTCACATGCAAGCTTTCAACATGCTCTTCATCTCATTTAGTTGATATCATGTACTTTTGTTATGGATGCTATCATGTGAAATGAGGTGGAAATGAAGAGTTTAAATGAGTTTGTATAAATGGTTAGAGAGACGCCTGGGCCGCTAATCTAAGCCATGCATCATTCATGGTGGAAATTTACTTACATACTATGGTGAACCTTCTGATACACCTTGCAATAAAAAACTATTCCAAATGGTAAATAAAAAGGGTGTTGAGATTGTTCATTTTGTTTGTTTGTCTTGTCATTTTGATATGGGCTTGTTCCATATTGGGACAAGAGGTACCCCAGTTGACGCTCTTGATGATATTATTACTTACAATGATATATAACTTGAACTTGCTTTGTTTCCTAAGTTGAGTAACATGGTGTAGTACTTGTATTCAAGGGGCATGAGACATCAACCTTTACTTTATCAAGCACACTACTCATATTTGCTTTCACTTTAACCTTAATCATTCAAGATGCTATGATAGGGGCAATGAGAGCTTGACACCAATGAATACCTTATTGCAATCATTAACTTAAGTAGAAGAGTTTGGAAGTTGGATGAAACTTATGCATGCTTTACCTCTACTCACATATACATCTTTCCAAAGTGTACACCTATCATATTCAGATTTTCATCTACACTCTATGACCATTGTAGGATGTTCTACTTATCATTATGCATACATGTGTTCCATATTACTTGCTACCATGTTACACTTTGTGAACTATCAATGAACATCCTTGTCTTGAATACTTGATATCACTTCATAAACTATTTGCATATTGCTACTCCTTTGAAGAATGAATCATTTGACTATATGTAGCAATAGTAATCATCTTTGATATCATTGTTAAGTATTAAATTGCAAAGTCCATGTTAGTTTTATCATCTTCATACTCGAGGACGAGCATGGATTAAGCTTGGGGATGTTGATGCATGTAAAATGCATACATGAACTTTGCACTTTAATTGCTTATATTCCAATCATATTTGCATCATATAAGGGTTATATCAATGTTTTATCATGATTTTGGGAATACTTCATAGTTTTCCATTTTTTGGAATTAACCCTGCACAGGCAGAAAACCCTAGTTTTGTATTTTAATGTTTCAGGGACCCAAACGTCAACGAAATCACCTGGAAATTTACGGGCGTCAATATTTGGAAGGAAGAAGGACTACGGAAAAAGGAAGCGAGCAAACGGAGGCCCGAGGGCCAAACGATGGCCCACGCGGCCAGGTACAGGCCGCGTGGGACCCACCCGTTGGGCCTCGTGGCTCCGTTGCCGTCGATCTTCTCCACCGACATCGTCTTGACCTAAAAACGCCTATAAAAAAGGTCCCCCGTTCTCTGGAAGGAGCGCCGCACAAACACAGAAACACCGAAACGGAGATCAGGAGCTGCAGATTGGAGGGGGAAAACTCCGGCGGGGCGCTGCCGGCGTGGTCTCCATCTTCTCCATCGACTTCTCCACCGTCTCCATGATGAAGAGGGAGTAGTCCACCTCTGGACTATGGGTTTGTGGAAGTAACTTATGTATCTCTCCTCTCTTGAGCTTCACTAATTAGCACCGTATGAGCTGCTGAACATGATTACGGTCACCGTTGTAATACCTTTGTGGTGGATCTTTATGAGTTAATATATGTTTGAGATTGCAATGTTTGTTTCAGTTATGAGTATAGATGCATATTATGTACCCCGTTCTTGTCTACTTGTTTTGATCAAGCATGTTTATGAGAGCGTGTGGGGGGAACGTGTGCATTAGTTGGAGTAACGGGGGGTGGCTAGTGCAGTGAACGTGAGAGAAAGTTCTGCGATCCACTTTGGTATCTTTACCTTACTTTGTTACCTCACTAGGGATAAACTAAAATACCATGCTACCGGGGATGTGGGCGTGACCATTGCCACTACTCCATGACTAGATCTAGCATGTTCTTATTTTCACTTCATGTCATGATACTTAATGCTATACTCTGAGTTATCTTAATTACTGAGGTGTTATGATTTAGTTCGCATCTTGGTGGAGTATAAGAGAGGTTAATAACCAAAAGATCTCTATGTTAGGACGTGATGCCCATATATCTAAGTAACTTGTTATCAAACCCTGTGTTGCAATCTCATATGTTAACTGTGTGTGTTCCATTGTCTACCACTTTATAAAGAGAGAGTGCATTTGTGAAACCATGAACCCCAGTCCATTTTTAATCATAAGAAACACCTTTCCAACACCATATACCACTTTTCTATTTTCAGCCATCATTAAATCCGAAAATACAAAAATACTTTTCATCTTGCATACATCATTCAAAAACCCAAAAATATCATTTATCATTGCATCCACCATCATTGCATATTTATTTCTTGTTTGCATTGCATAACTATCCTGATATCATTCTTACACCTTGTGCTTGACAACCACAGGTGAGGTTGAGGACCAAAACATCTAACCTTGTTTTGTAGGTAACCAAAAGAAGGATAAGAAGATAAATCTACCACTTCAGATTCCCCGAGAGTTCGATATTAAACCCTCGAGTCACCCCTCGTGGGGAAAACTGTCTTCCACTATACTATACACTCTGCACTTGGAGTCTCAACCTAAATCCCGTTATTTGTGCAGGCATCAAGACTTGCTCTTCGGGATCATCACTGTCACACCCACATCATACTTCTCCCTTTTTACCCCCAGATAAAGGATGTTGGACGGTACTGTGTCACTCAATACCTATGCCTTCTGTCACATTGGCCACCCAGTACCCACATACATCATACTTCATAATGGATAATATTCTAAACACTAGTGCAATGATTTATATTTCGTGTGTGTGACCACATCTCTCTCATCTATCTACACTTGGTGGTGTCAATCACCTTATGATAAAGATAACAAGGCATTATGCATAATCAAACCATCACATGCATCATAGAATATCTCCAAAGTATGACAAGTCATAAAAGATCCAACACAACAGTAAATGCATAACAAATATTATCTCACACCACATATCCACCATGGGAATTACATAGATGACCGTAATCAAGTTCAGCAGCGCATACGGTACTAATTAGTGAAGCTCAAAGAGAGGAGAGATACATAAGTTACCACCACAAACCCAAATCCAGGGGGTGGACTACTCCCCCTTCATCATGGAGACGGTGGAGAAGTCGTTGGAGAAGGTGGAGACCACCCCGGCAGCGCCCCGCCGGAGTTTTCCCCCTCCAATCTGCAGCTCCTGATCTCCGTTTCGGTGTTTCTGTGTTTGTGCGGCGCCCCTTCCAGAGAACGTCGGGGGACATTTTTTATAGGCGTTTTAGGTCAAGACGATGTCGGTGGAGAAAAGATCGAAGGCAACGGAGCCACGAGGCCCAAATGGGTGGGTCCCACGCGGCTACAGTACCTGGCCGCGTGGGCCCCCCTCGTTTGGCCTCGAGCCTCCGTTTGCTCGCTTCCTTCGCCCACAGGTCTTCTTCCTTCCAAATATTGATGCCCGTAAATTTCCAGGTGATTTCGTTGACGTTTGGTCCCTGAAACATTAAAATAAGAAAACGGGGTTTTCTGCCTGTGCAGGGTTAATTCCATAAAATAGGAAATAAATGAATATTTCCAAAAATCATTATAAAACATTGATATAACCCTTATATGATGCAAAATATGATCGGAATATAAGCAATTAAAGTGCAAAGTTCATGTATGCATTTTACATGCATCACTCGCGTGGATGAGTAGTTGAGTATGGCAACTAACGAGCCCACGACTGGCCGCCAGCACTTTCGCTTGGATAAGCACCGAGCACGGATACTCGCTACCTGCAGGATCGAGTGTGGCGGAGCACTATGCTTCTTGAGTTATGCAGGTCGGCCTTGAGTCGAATCAACCAGATGCTTTTTCCAGCTGGGCCGCAACCTCAAGGAATTCACGCGTTACTCGAGCTCTTCCGGTCAACAAGTTCCATTCGAGGCTTTATTACCCAGAAGCTTGTGGTGGCGCCAATGCAACCATGGCATATCTCCGAAGTCAACGTCCAAATTTGCAGCTACGTCCACCTGCGCCTGGATCGTCCTTGTCCCGTCGCATCTTGATGATACATTCGATCATGCGAGGACATTGGTTGATTGCTATCATGCGCAACTTATGGGCCCTGTTCTTCCAGCAAAGGACGAACCGGAAGATTAGGGTATTTATGTATAGGGAACAGCCCCCGAGTGATTGATTGGGGTTGAGCAACTTTTTCCTTTGTGTTTAGTTTTATGATCCAGCCCCCGAGTATTCGAGTGTGGTGGAGTATTATGTTTGAAGGAGCGAAAGCTTTTATGTTATGAGGTAGCTCAGCCCCCGAGCATACGGGTGAGGCTAAGTTTGTGCTGATAAGTTATGCGAGTAGTAAGCAGGAAAAGTATGAGGAATTTATTGACTATATTCCATTTATGAATGTTAGGCTGCAGGCCGCCTCATTAAAAACCTTCCAGTCCCCTTAGGTACCCTGGTAAGGAAAAGAGCGCGTCTGAAACCTGCAGCCATCCGACATATGTGCCTATTACATTATGCGACTGAGCAATCTAAGCATAGAAACGGCGCAGCTGCGCAACGTTCCAAGGATTGTGGAGAGTTCGCCTGTCTTCGCGTGCTTCAGTCTGTATGCTCCACCACCAATGACCTCGGTGATGATGAAGGGTCCTTCCCATGGAGAAGCAAGTTTATGCACCTTCTTTTGCTTCAGTCGAAGTACCAAGTCACCAACCTCGAAGGACCTGGTACGCAGTCGACGGCTGTGATAGTTGCGTAGATCTTGCTGGTAGACAGCTGTGCGTGCTAGCGCCGTGTTGCGTGCTTCTTCGAGCAAGTCGACTGCATCTTCGAGTGCTTCATCTGCATCGTCTTCATTGTATGCTTCGACCTTGGTGCGTTGAACCTTACGTCTGATGGCAGGATTGCCTCTGCGCCGTAGACCATGAAGAATGGAGTGAATTGCGTTGAGGCGTTGGGTGTTGTGCGTAGGCTCCATAGCACAGACGGGAGCTCTTCTACCCAAGCACCCGCGGCCCTTTTGAGTGGCACCAGGAGGCGTTTCTTGATTCCGCTTGTCACAAGTCCATTGGCCTTTTCGACTTGGCCATTGATTGCGGGTGTGCCACAGATGCATAATTGAGCGTGATATCTTGCTCTTTGCAGAAGGATTTGAATTCCTCAGCCGTGAAGTTTGTACCGTTGTCAGTGATGATGCTATTGGCACACCAAAGCGGTATATGATGGATTTTATGAAATTGACTGCTGTAGTGGCAGTCGAACTTGTGATGGGTACTGCTTCAATCCACTTGGTGAACTTGTCGACCGCCACCAGAAGGTGAGTATGCCCTCCATGGGAGGATTTTTTGAGTGGCCCAACCATATCGAGCCCCCACTGGGCGAAGGGCCAGGCCAATGGTATTGTCTTCAACGCCGATGCGGGTGCGTGCGGCTTTGTGGCGAATTTTTGCAGCCGATGCACCTTTTGACTATGTCCTCCGCGTCTTTGAGTGCTGTGGGCCAGTAGAAGCCTGCGCGAAAGGCTTTGGCTACGAGTGATCGACTGCTGGCGTGATGCCCGCAAGTACCTGCATGAATATCACGAAGGATGGCTTGGCCATCTTCAAATGCTATGCAACGCTGGAACATACCTGATATGCTGCGTTTGTAAAGTTCACCGTTGATGACAGTGTATGCTTTAGATCGTCGAGTGACGCGTCTTGACTCTGTGAAGTCTTCGGGTACCTCGCCGCGGAGTATGTATGCGAGGAAGGGTTGAGTCCAAGTTGGCTCGATGAGGAGTACCTCGACTGGTGGGTCCTCTGTGCTAGGTTTTGCTCTTGGCTGGTGCGGCTGATGCAGGAGTTGCCCGCTTCTTTTTGATTGATCTGTGCTCGATGCGCTCGAAGAAGACACCAGGTGGCACTGGTGCTTTGGTCGCACCAATGTTGGCTAACTTATCTGCTTCTTCATTGCTCACGCCCTATGTGCCGCAACTCGCAGCCTTCGAAGCTGCCCTCCATGATGTTGTACAGGTCACGGTAGGCGATCATGTTATCTGCGATTGCGTCGCAGGCCTTCATTGTTTGCTGCACCACCAGATTCGAGTCGCCGTAGATCATCAGTCGAGTGCACCCGAGGGCTTTGGCCATCCTCATGCCATGGATCAGAGCCTCATATTCTGCTTCGTTATTGGATGGGAACTCGAATCCCATTTGCAGGATGTAGCGGAGCTTGTCGCCTTTTGGTGATATGAGGATGACACCTGCGCCTGCGCCTTCGTTTTTCTTCGAGCCATCAAAGTACATAGTCCAGGAATTGGACACATCTGGTGCTCCTGGGAGCTGAGCTTCAATCCACTCGGTGTGGAAGTCGGGTAAAACTTGTGCTTTGATGGCCTTCGGGTAATCATACTTGATGTCTCTTGGTGCTAGCTCGATGAGCCATTTTGCTACTCGCCCAGTTGCATTGGGGTTTGTGAGGATGTCCCCGATCCCTGAAGTGCTGATTACAGTGATCGGGTGCTCGGAGAAGTAATGCGTCAGCTTCCTTGAGGACATGAACACGGCGTATGCCAGCTTCTGATAGTGCGGGTACCGCTGCTTTGATGTGGAGAGCACTTCACTCAAGTAATAGACTGGACGTTGTATGCTTTGGGCGTGTCCCTCCTCTCTGCGTTCGACCACTAGAACAGTGCTCACCACCCTGTTAGTTGCAGAGACATATAGGTATAGTGGCTCGCGTTCCCTTGGTGCTACGAGGATTGGAGGGCTTGTGAGGACTCGCTTGAGGTCCGTGAAGGCTGCTTCGGCTTCTGGCGTCCACTCGAATTTATCTGCTTCTTCATCAGTCGATAGAACGGGAGTGCTTTTTCGCCTAGCTTGCTGATGAATCGACTGAGTGCTGCTACTCTACCCCAACTTTTGCACGTCGTGGAGCTTTGAAGGCCTTTGCATCGTCAAGATGGCCTGTATTTTCTCCGGGTCCGCCTCGATTCCTCGAGCTGAGACTAGATACCCGAGGAGTTGCCCGGCTGGCACGCCGAACGTGCACTTCTTCGGGTTGAGCTTGATGTGGAAGCGTTTGAGGTTTGCGAATGTCTCTCGCAAGTCATCGAGTAGTGTGTTTTCCTCTCTTGTGGTGATGACGATGTCATCTACATAGACCTGGACGTTTCGCCCAATTTGCTTCTTGAGGCAATCTTGCATCATGCGCTGATAGGTTGCGCCTGCGTTCTTGAGCCCGAAAGGCATTGTGGTGTAGCAGTAGACCCCGAGTGGGGTTATGAACGCCGTTTTCTCTTCATCCTCTTCCTTCATCCTTATCTGGTGGTAACCCGAGTAGCATCCAGGAAGGACAAGCGAGCGCACCCGGCGGTGGAGTCGACGATCTGGTCGATTCGAGGTAGTGGAAAGTGATCCTTTGGACAACACTTATTGAGTGCTGTAAAATCTACGCACATCCGAAGGATATCTGTGTGCTTCTTCTCTACGAGTACGGGGTTGGCCACCCATTGTGATTTCTTGATCTCTCTGATGAATCCTGCTGCGAGTAGCCTGTCGACTTCGGCTTCGACTGCAGTTCTTTTTGGGCCGGATATGCGGCGCATTGTTTGCTTGACTGGTTTAGCATCTGGAAGTAGCTGGAGAGAGTGCTCGGCGAATTCCCTGGGAATACCTGGCATGTCTGCTGGACACCATGCAAATATATCCCAGTTCTCACGGAGGAATTCGACGAGCGCGCTTTCCTATGCGATAGGCAGACTCGACGAGACATTGACTGTCTTGGTCGGGTCAGTCGGGTGCACCTGATGCGATCTTGTGTCATTGGTGGCATTGAATGCTCTGTCGACTGCCACCTTTTTGTTCTGGCATAAGTGTTCGATCGTTGGAGACCGCTAGATCAGCGAGTGTTGCTTCCATGCCAAACATCTCAGAGATTTTGCTGAATTCTCGGTCGCAAGAGTCAGACTTTTGGAAGTTCCCCTTGACTGTGATTACTCCTTTTGGTCCAGGCATCTTCAGCTGGAGGTATGCGTAATGTGGCACCGCCATGAATCGAGCGAACGTCGGGCGTCCAAGTATAGCATGGTATTGTGACTTCCAGTCGACCACTTCGAACTCAATCGACTCTGTCCTGAAGTGGTGCTTGTCCCCGAACGTTACGTCGAGTTGTATGGTGCCTCTGGGCTTATTGCTTTCCCTGGAACGATACCGTGGAAGGTATTTGAAGATCTTGGCAGGTTTTCGACTGACCTGTTCATTTTGCGGAGCG
This sequence comes from Poa pratensis, assembly GCA_947311845.1. Taxonomy (NCBI): domain Eukaryota; kingdom Viridiplantae; phylum Streptophyta; class Magnoliopsida; order Poales; family Poaceae; genus Poa; species Poa pratensis. Next base: position 69,521,239 of record CAMZMU010000036.1, on the reverse strand, counting down.
TATCTGCGAAGATGATGTTTATGCCGCTCCCACCATCCATGAAGACCTTGGACATGGCGTAGCCTCCAATTTGCGCGTCGAGTACCAGAGCAGAGTGCCCTGGTCGAACAACCGATGGAGGGTGGTCCTCTTTGCTGAAGCTTATTGTTTCGGATCCCTTCAAGTATTCTGTTACCGCAGGAGGTGACATGACCGCCATGTTTACTTGTCGAGTGCGAAGTTTTTGCTCCCTGTTGGAAGGTCGACCTTTCTGTATCATGTACATCTGCCCTTGGGGCGGAGGGTACTGTGGTTCGTCCACCCGAGGTACGGGCTGTATGGCACCCGCGAGATTTCCGCCTGGGCAGGCTGTGGTGGTGGAGGTGGTGCCATCAGAACAGGCACGTTGTTTGGCTGAGGCACGGGTGCTTGTGCGGCTGCTGCCTTTCTGCGATTTACGTAATCAGTCGCCATTTGGTCGAACTCCCTGCAGTTTCTCATCGAGTGATTGGATCGCAGTTTTTCCGTCGTCCCCCTTGTACAGGTGGAATCTGCAATCAGCGTCCATCTTTTCTTCGAATGATCGCTCAGATTGTGCCCGTGACTTGCGCCAGTCCTTCCTCTTGTAGCTATCACTGCGTTGGCCGTGTCTCGGCTGTCTCGACGATCATCTCGACTGTCCCGCCGATCATCTCGACTGTCTCGCCGATCTTTCGACCGTCGGTCGCTTCTGTCCTGGTCGTTGCGGGGTGTGGAGAACCCAGCCGCCATGAATTCGGGTCTGTCATCGTCGTAGTGACGTTTTGAACGTTTGCGCGAAAGGAGGCGGCGGAGAAACACGAAACACGCGAAACAGAAGACAGAAGGCTGCCGCCGGAGAAGATTGGAGGGGGGAAACGCTGCCGGAATCACCTCGGTAGGCTCCTCCATCCCCTCCGGAAGTCTCCATCATCACCACCGTGAAGACCAGCACCATCTCCATCACCATCTTCGTGATCCACTTCATCCCCTCATAGTTTGAGATTGTTCGAACCCTAGCTATTGTCTAAGTACTGTTCTACATGTTTGTGAATTGTTACTTGTCATTGTTTAGTGGGGAGATTATATTTTCAGATTGTGTTGTATCACTTATACCATTGAATCATACCATGTCTTCGCGTTGTGAGTAGTTCTCTCATGTTCCTGGGGGCATAGGATGGATTGTCAATGATTTCTACTTAACATGTATTGAGTATTTGGTCAAGTTTTTATCTTTTATGATTGTCTTGATGTACAATGTATGAAGTGCACCATACATTGAGTAATGCATTAAGGTGTTTCACACTAGTGTAATGGATTGAGAGAGACTTGGGAGGACACGTAAACCTTGACCGAGTCATGAAGTTGCATTAGGAGAGGATTTATATCGGGGACCTTAGAGTGTAATGCTATGATGGGACTTTTTGTCTTAATAACTCTTGTGCAGTCATTTACTTGGCCACATGATCCATCATAAGGGGTTTAGTTTATTTATTTAGCTACACCTAATTATGGCTCCGTCCAAAGAAGATTAAAACTTGACAAAATGTTTACCTTGTTGTTCTAGAAATATTTTTGCCATGAAATCCATGTAGCCCTTGGGAACGTTTTCCACACATAAGAAACACCACTCAAGCTTGTCCTCTTGCTGCATAGGGGATTGGGCTTTCTCTCTCTTTGAGAGCTTTCACTCATCATATTTTATTTTCAGCTTTGCATTCTCTACACCAAAAAATCCAAAAACACTTGCATCATTTTAGTTTGTCTAGTGCATAGATAATAAGAGAAGTGACACTCTTATTTGAGAGGATAAATACTTATACCTTCTAGTCCTCGTGGGATCGATACTAATACTTACACAGCGAAGACTTCAACGATCTCCTGCACTTGGGAGTCATCAGCGAGTCGTCGTTTTCCGATGGAACCGAAGAAACCGCGAGTTCAGCACTATTCTTTCCCACAGACGGCGCCAATTGACGAGGTGTACCCTCATCAATTCCCATGGTTAAGGACCTAGGGTTGAGATTATGGGGAGAGAACGTGGTAGTACTGGTAGTTTCGTCGGCTGACAAGCAGAGGCAAAGGTTTACCCAGGTTCAGGCCCCTCGGGTGGAGGTAAAGACCCTACTTCCTGTTTGTCTATTATTGATCGCTGGAGATTATGAGGTTAGAAGGCGGCTCCGGCGAGATGACGATCTCGCAAGAGTTTTGGTGGTTCGAGTATGGCTTGGTCCTAGATCGGCACCCCTCCCAGCCTTTAAGGAAAGTCTAAACCGACTACGCCTATGTCTAATCTTGGAGGGTACTCCATCTTCTTGGGCCTCTTGTCTTGGGCTTCGAGTAGGCTCTTCGATATTGGGCCTTAGTCGTTACGTGCACCAGGTACCCTCATGATAGGGTACCCGATATGTATACCCATGTCACTGCTGGTAAAGGAAAAAAGAGTAGCAGCAAGCCTCAACAGCAGCAAGCTAGCAATACTAATGCGAGTTATAACAAGCGCAAGAACGAGGAAGGAAACTCGGGATTAGTCGCAAACACGAACACTCGTTACAAGCAAAGCAGCGGCAGAGGAAGAAATTTCCAACCAGTTAACCTGGAAGAGGTTTTCAACCGCCCCTGTGACATCCATGTGGGAAAAGATGGAAAACCACCCAACCACACAAAGGCGCAGTGCTACCACTACAAAACGTGGAAGGATGGGCAGCCACTCAATGGGAATAACAATTATCAGAACAATGAGGGAGGCAACCACGGCGGAGGCAACAACAATGCAGCCCCAAACCCACTGCTAGACCAGCCGCAGTTCCCAAAACAGCTGGGTCAATATCACACAATTGTGGTTAATACCTCAAGGAGGGAGCAAAAGCTGCGACGACGCAATCAAGCTGTTAACGCCGTAGTGCCAGCCATACCACAATGGCTGAAGTGGTCCGAGCAGCCAGTAGTTTGGAGCCGCGAAGATCACCCTGGAGAAATAAACGAAGGAGGCAAACTCGCGCTTGTAGTTGCCCCTCAAGTCGCAGGATACAAATTAAGCAAAGTACTGATGGATGGAGGCAGCAGCATCAACATATTATACTATGAGACTTTCAAGAGAATGAATCTCCAAGAAAAGCAGCTGCATCCGTCCAGGACAATGTTCCACGGTGTCGTGCCAGGCGTATCAGCCCAACCATTAGGGCGAATCAACCTGGAAGTCGCCTTCGGGACACAAAGCAACTTCAGAAGCGAGTACATCTAGTTCGAAGTTGTAGACTTCCAGAGCCCATACCACGCGCTGTTCGGCAGAGAAGCATTCGCAAAATTCATGGCTAGGCCGTGCTACGTGTACCTGAAGCTAAAGATGCCAGGTCCCAAGGGAGTCATCACCATCAATGGCGATAAAGAGATAGTACAAGAATGCGAAGAAGGCGACAGGGCCATGGCTAGAGCTGCTTGCGTCGCAGAAAGCGTGCCCGTTCGCGAACCGCAGCAAAATTTTGACGACATCGTGGAGGCCAAAAGGCACCTGCCCGACCTGCGGCTTCAGATTACAGCCGCAAGGGAGGCGAGGAAAGCAAGAGCTACAGGCCGTCGGCAATAAGGGTATATCCCAAACATCGCGGGTCGCCATCGGCGACCGCAACAGAACCACCAAGGGTTCACAGTACCAAGCTGGCCACTCAGGGCTCAAACTTCAACACTGGTCGCCACCTAGGCGCGACCATACCATATGTCGTGGGTTTGTCACGTCAGATGTCATGGATGACTTCGTAGGTGTTGGATTTCGCGAGTCAATCGTCTCCGAGCTTAGGATCGCAGGAACAAAGATTAACACAGATTTACCCAGGTTCGGCCCCTTAATGTGAGGTAAAGACCTACTTCCTGCCTACCCTAGATTGGTATTGATATGATATATGTGGTGTTACAATGAAGGCGATCCGATCTCGGTACTCGCCGTATGAACTAGGGTTCGAGGGCTTGATTGCTTGTCGCCATCTAAGTCCTGCGAGTCCTCTTTATATACACAGAGGCTCGCTAGGTTACAAAGTAAACTTCCTCCACAAGGAATACATCAACTGGAACCTGATTGGAGACCAACTCTTCCTTACGTCTTCCAGAATATGTCTTCTAGATTCTTCTCCTCGTGGCGGTGCGATATTGGGCTTGCTTTCATGTAGGCCTTTGCTAGTGCGAGTAAAGTGGGTCGCACTTATCAACACGGGCCGCGGGTTAATCCACAAAGCATTCCCCCGACACCATATGCATCAAATTTGATCGCCACCTAGGCGCGATCAACCCATGTATCAGAAATCGGCCGCCACCTAGGCGCGGCCGTAACCTGTGCATCAAAAATCGGCCGCCACTCAGGCGCGGACGTACCTCATGTATCACATCTGGTCGCCACCTAGGCGCGACTGACCCTATGTATCACAAGGGATCGCCACCAAGGCGCGATCCAACCCCATCTGTATCACATCTGGTCGCCACCTAGGCGCGACCGACCCTATGTATCATATAATGATTATGAAATAAAGCCAGCACCCCTACTATGTAGATGGTTGTCGTTTCGCCTCAAACTACCAATTGAGTTGTGAGTCTTTTATTTTTTAATTATTGGTTCCTTGGGGGTGCAGCAGCTTTATGAGCGCGGCCTATTACCTTGGAATCGCCAAACGAGTGGCATTTATCGTGATTATACTCAACCTTCACTCAGATGCGACTTGCATTATGCGGCCAAAGTACTGGGGGTGCGGTGTCAATCGAGCTTGATCGCCTATCATGGCCGCTCTCGACCCTGAACACGCATTTTACCCTAGGAAATACTGAGCCGCGCAAGGGCCTGAGTAAGGAAAAACCGAGACAAATCATAAGGACCAGACTATTGGTCGAAACCTGTACTACTAAGAGTACTTAACCATCATAACATTGTTGATGACACATAATTCCAACAATTATTACAAGCCACTAAGGGCTAAATTCACCATATCATTGTTTTTCTTCACTTTTGCCCAGCTTTTGGCTTATGGGAAGGAGGAACAGGCGGCTTACCAAGCTTGACAGAAGGAGCAGCCGCAGGCTCGTTGGAAGATTTATCAGTCGCAGGCTTGGGGGCTACAGAGCTGGAAACACCTGGAGAGGAGTTCTTTTCTTGTGGAGCCACCACGCTGGTTGACGCAGTGGGTAACCTCTCAAATCTCTTCCCATCTGGATGATATTTTCCCAGATAGGTCGCCAGGTCCACTCCGTCCACAAGTTCAGTCGCATGACCCCGCATACTCTTCCACATCGCCGCATACTCCGAGGGCGTCAACACGGTGCCCTCCATCTTCTTTCGAGGCCTGCCTTGCGCAACCTTGGCAGCATCAAATGACAGATCATACGTCTTGGCCAATGCAAGAACGTGAGCCGCGCCGGAGCGAGCTGAGGATTCCTTCCAGTCCAAGAAGTACTGAGGCGCCTTAAGCAGCCTCTTTAACAACCCTTCAGCATCGGCAGGGACAGACTTGGTGGGCAGGAGGCAAGCAGATAACTGCTTCATGGCATCGCAAGCCTTCCGTGCAAATTCACGGATATACTCCAGCTGCTCCTGTGTGTTACCACGCTGCAATGCAGCGTCCTTACCTGCAACATGGCAGCCATCAGTTAGCACAACTACATACAAAAGCAGTAACCAAGAAAAAAGTGCACCTGTGGAATGCAACACATACCGGTCAACTCCTGAGTCATGATGCAGACCTTGGCATGAACAAGATTATGGGCGTTAGATACTTTCGCCAATTTCTTCTCAAGACGGCCAATCTCAACAGCCTTTAGCCGCGTGTCCTCGTTGGCTTGAGCAATGGCATCCTTCTGAGCACTGATTTGACGATCCTGCTGCTGGATCCTTTCATGGGATTTTACTTCAACCTTTTTATGCCGCAGCTCAGTGGCCTTGGCCTGTTCAGAAAGTTTATAGCTCTCGTCAGTAAGATCGCCAATCCTGGCATCTTTTTTCTTCAATTCAGCATCATGTTGGCGAAGGAGCTCGCGCAGATTCTCAAGTTCAGCAGGAGCCCCCTGCAATTGCTTCTCCAAAGCATGTTTCTCAGCCATCACGGCATCTAATTCCTCCTACAGGTAGAAGATCAACAGATCAATGGCACTGGAGAAGTTTGCAATGATTTGGAGACCATTACTACAAAAGATAACAACTACAAGTAGTATCAAGTTCCCCTTTGCATCAAAGAAGAAACTCGATCCTTGGGGGCTAGAGACAGACAGGCCAAGATAGATAATTACCTTGTAAGCCGCAGACAAATTAGACAGCGCCTCACGAAGCTCTGCGGCTTGTTTATCATTTGAGTCAATGATGGCCCGCGACAGCTGTTCAGCGCGGCTCAAGGAGGAGGAGGAGGAGGAAGCAACCTCAAGATGCAGTGCTGGCGACTGATGATTATCAGTCGCCTGCGACTCAACCAGCGGCACTTCGGCATCCTTAGCTACCACAACCGCGGTTGTGCGATTGACCTTCTCTGTGTCCTGGGCGACGAGGAGATCCGTCCCGTCTTCCAGAGCCACCTCTCGGGCAGCCGTGTCAGGAGCAGGGGCCGTAGCCAGATCATCAGTGGTGGACACGCCCTCCACCATGGCAGTATAAGCCGCAGGCGCCATAGGCGGCTCAGCCGCAGCCTCGGAGAAAATTCCCAGATCAGCCGCGGTTTTAACCGCACTTCTGCAAAAACAAGAACATTGTATAAGAAAGAAGCGCGCATGGCAGAAGAGAAACATTATGAGCGCTAAGAAAGTTACTAACTCTGGAGCCATCTTCACAGAGGCCATAAGGCCGTTGCTTGAAGGCGACGACAGACCCTGGAACCCTGAATCTACAGTCAGAGGGCTATGTGTTAATAAAAGGAAGGAAAAGAATATGCAGTCAGGATGCGAAGGCAGCGAGAATTACCAGAGTTGGGCTCCATATCTTCTTCAGCCGAGGCAGTGGTCCTAAGCACACGCCTGGCAACAGAGGGAGTCGCGCCCGCGGCAGGCCTGCGACGCTTGGCGGCCTCAGGATTTTCCAGAGCATTAAGCTCCGGCTCCTCCCGGATAGTCTCTTTGAGGCCCTGTGGGGAGTTGGGTCAGCCGCAGCAGGAGGACCCGCGGCTGGCACAGGACTGTCGTCTTCCTCCAGCTCAGTGTCTTCACCCTCTGAAGCCGCAGTGGCTACAGATGGAATATCAGCAATCTCACTGCCCTCTAGAGCGGGCAGCAGTTTCTTCCTTGTGGCACGCTTGGGAGCAGCAGTGCCCACATCAGTCGCCGGAAGCGACCAATAGTTCTCATCAGCCTGATCCAGAAAAAGATGGATTTTAGTATCAAGAAGGAACGCAATTCTGCTACAAAGACAAAGGTCTAGAGAAGAAAAGTTACGTCGAAAGGCTTGTTATTAGCGCTAAAAGGGGCGAGCCCCACCTTGTCAAAGGAGACATTCTTCTCCTCGGTCACACGGGTGACGAACTCCACCCATTCTTCAGGTTCCCAGTCAGCGGCTTTGACGCGATCAACATCAGCTGAGGTGCCAAAGCACTCGAGAAAGGACCGCTGTCGGGGACTCACTGGTTGGATGCGCCATTTCGTCCAGCAGGAGAGAAGATCAAGGCCAGTAAGGCCATGACCGATCATGGCACGGACCTTGATCAGCAACTCATTGATGAAGGATGTGGCGGCATCCCGGGTTTGGATTTTAGTGCCTCAGTAGGCACGAAAGTGGTATTGGACCAGGAGGGGAGGCGAGTTTGCCCTCCGGCGAAGTATCTTGGCAATAGAAAAAAGATTTTTGCCAAGCCCTGGGCCGATTCGCCAGGGCTAGCTTGGGAAGAGAAGAATTTCTGTGGCGTTGCAGGGAGATGGCGCCGACCTGAACATAGGCGCCACCTTTGGAAACAAGCTGGCTGTTGCAAGAAAAGGAGGCCAGCCACAGATCAATGTTGGGGGCTATGCCAAGGTAGTCCTCGCACAGTACATGATAATTGCTCACTTGGAGCATTGAGTTAGGACCGATGTCGTGAAGACGGAGGCCCAGGCGTTGCATCAGATTGCGGAAGAAGAGGGAGTCGGGCGGCGTGAATCCACGCTCCATGTGCTCCACGAACATCGCTAGTTCGTTGGGCTTGGGGCGCGACTCGATTTCGTCACCTGGCGCCCGCCAGGCGTTGCTCTCCTTCGGCGGCAAGAAACCTTTGACGGCCAGATCCGCAAGGACCTCCTCCGTCACCCAGGATCCTTCCCAGTTGCAGGAGATCTTGCGCTTATCCTCGGACGGCTTTGCCTTAGGCGCCATTGCAAGAGGAGATTGGATCGGGGGCTAAGCTCGGTTGAGGAAGAAGGCGGCGCGGCTAGGAATGAGAAGAGAGCAGAGGCAAGTGAATATTTACCTAGGCCGCCGCAGCTTATAACTGGGGTGCCCGAAATCAACGGAACAATTTGCGCCCGCATAATGAGGAACGATCCGCAATTGAAGGAAACAGAATAGTCCATACGGAAGGGATGAGTCGCACAAATGAATCGCAGATTTGAATCACATCAGTCAGAGATTGGTTAGAACACTCACAGTGCGGTTCAACGACCATTACAAGTAACCAGAAGATCCTCATCGTGAAGTCCTAACCAATCTTGGGGGCTAATGTCGGGGGAATACTTTGTGGATTAACCCGCGGCCCATATGGATAAGTGCGACCTGTTTTACTCGCACGAACAAAGGCCTACATGAAAGCAAGCCCAATATCGCACCGCCACAAGGAGAAGAATCTAGAAGACATATCCTGGAAGACGTGAGGACTAATTAGTCTCCAAGTAGGTTCCAGTTGATATATTCCTTGTGGAGGAAGTTTCCTTTGTAACCTGGCGAGTCTCTATGTATATAAAGTGATCTCGCAGGATTTAGACGAGGTCAAGCCCTCAAACCCTAGTTCATACGGCGAGTACCGAGATCGGATTGCCTCCATTGTAACACCTCATATATCATATCAATACCAATCTAGGGTAGGCAGAAAGTAGGTCTTTACCTCACATTGAGGGGCCGAACCTGGGTAAATCTGTGTCGACCTTTGTTCCTGCGATCCCAAGCTCGGAGACGATTGACTCGCGCAATCCCACACCTACGAAGTCATCCATGACATCTGACGTGACAAACCCCGACACCGACGCTAAAATAGGCTCCTGGGGGGCGCTGGGGGGGACGAGTGGAGATGCCCTAATAAGCAGTAGTAACATTACAACATTTTTTAGCCATCCCCTCACGTCGCCCCCCCAGGCGGTGCTAGGGGCGACCCAAGCGAGCGAAGCCCGCCGTCCCCCGCGTGGCCTCCACTGCCGCTGCAATCGCCGGCCCCGGCCAAGGCGGCACCCCTCCGCTGCCAAAGGTGGTCGGACGGAGGTGCTCTCGTTGGTGGTTGACCTGCCCGTGGGGGTGGCGGCGGTCAGGGCAGAGGACGCCGAGCCGGCGGGCTCGGGCGGAGGTTGAAGATGATGGAGGCAGCCGGCGTGCGGGCTGCGAGCGGCGACGGTGGCAGCGGAGCCGCCCCTGCGCCTGCAGGGTGAGCCGAGCGCCCGATGGGCTTGGCGGGCCTGATCTGGGCTCGCCGGGCCCGAGTGGCGGAGCTGCGTCCTCCGTGGGCGTGGGATGCGGGCGGCGTTCGTGGCAGCGACGCCGTCCCGTGCGCTTGCTGGACGAGGCAGTGCGCCCGATGTGCTTGGCGGGCCCGATCTGGGCTCGTCAGGCTGGGGTGGCGGAGCTGCGCTGCTCTGCGCGTCCTCAACCCCTCTTCATCGCCGGATTCTCCGAGGGTGGTAGTGGCTGGTGGGCTTGCCGGCGCCGGTGGGTGTGACGTGCGTCGAGGTGGTGAGCGGCTGGGGTGAGGACCCTGTCCCGGCCCTGTGCCGTGACCGGCGATGGCAGCGGCTGTGGCCGTCGTTGACCTTCCTGGAGGCGTCACTGTTCTGCTGCTGCCTACTTCCGCACGGATCCGGCCAGTTTGGTTCTCCAGAGGAAACCCATGATCTCGTGATCGGACGATGACGGCGCTTTGGTGTCGTTTTCCCTCCTGGGGGCTTTGTTTTCGGAGACCGGCATCGGCCTGAGGTTCGCGGTGGTTGGTGTGAGTGGCGGGAGCACTCTCGGCATGCCGCCGACATCGGACGTGTGTGGTGGTCTTCTTCTCATGACTGGAGGGCGTCTCTCCCCGGTGCTGTTGAAGACGACGAACAAGCTCGTGGCGGTGCTGTTGCGAGGAAGTCGAAGTCATACGATAGATGATGATGTACGATGACGTCGCCTAGCTGGCCCTTCTGGTGCCCTGTATGCCTTGTAGTGCTCTTTGTCGATGTAAAGGTTTTCGCTCGGTTTTTCCTTTAATAAACCGAGCAGTTCGGGTTCTTGTACCATCTTCTTCTATCAATGAATCTGGCAGTTCTCCTGCCATCGTTCAAAAAAAAAAAAGCAGTAGTACGTGCCTGCGTAAGACCGCACATAGCTTTTATTCGCAGCATGATAGGATATGGGCATCTTTGGAAATCATACTCACATGTGTGCGCATGTACTACAACACTACGGCACTGCCTATCTTTGCTTCCAACAACCTGCATCGATCAGCTTCGCATTTGGTTAGGGAATCCTTAAAGGATACACTGTTTTATAAAGTTTTCCTTTTTGTGAAACTGTACCATGTATGTACCGCCGGCCGGGCTTTGGAAAGGGTATTTTGAGTGACAAGTGAAAACTGAGAACAGTTAAAGTTCCGAGGCCCCAAATCTTATAAACTATACTAGCTACTGGTACTCCAGTATGGTACTGGCGTCCCTGACGGCCGTGATGCAGGAAACTGCTCTGTGTATGTATATATGCGACTGGTTGCCTCGCGATTCGCGAAGGCAGACGTTCCGTAATCATGCATGCCGTCCTGTCTAATCGGAGCCAGTAATCCTCACGCATGGTTGTCCGGAACTGCAGTACAGGACGCAGTAATCAAAGCGTAAAGTTATGGCCCTTAACTCGGAGGAAGTAACGTACTGTAAGTGTATCTCTGACATGCAGCTAGCTAACGTGACGCTCGGGATTCGCTGACGTTGGGAGTCGGTGACTTTGTGGCTGACATGTGGACCCCACCTACAGTGGGCCCACTTGCTAGTGACTCAAAGTCAGGTGACGTTGAGCCCTGGCAAAATCAGCGAATACGAGCCCCGTACGTGAATGGCAAGCTTATGATCTCTTGGTAATTTTCGCGCAGCTCTCTGGTCATCGTCTCCGACGTCACCTTCTCATCTCTACTATACTAGTGAACGTATAGTCACTGCAATTACAATACTAAATGCCCCTATTATATTTTTCCAAAAAGCACTGAACTTTAGGTTTAGCTTCCCAATTGCTGCAAAAGTTAATCTACAGCCAAGAAAAAAAAATCGTCTGTACGGTTTAGCTTCCCAGTTGCTGCAAAAGTTAATCTACGGCCAAGAAAACAAAAATCATCTGAACCATTTACACCTTAATACCTAATAGAATAAAACATTATGTCGACAAGAAACATCTTTGAAATATGAATTACTGCATTGCTGGATCATATACAAAATTGCAATCAAGAAGTCTCATCTAAACCAATAATATTTCCTCCATGGTTCTCTTCAAAAAAAAACAGACGGTAATATTAAGAATTGCAGATTTTAAGAAGGTGCAACTTAACCAAGATTTTTTTACTCCATGTTTCTCTTCAAAAAAATTGCCCACGATAGTCCAAGAATCAAGGCCATCAGAAGAAATAACTTCTGCTATATGCTAATTTGGAATAAAAGGATGCATGCCCACTGGCTTCACTTGCATGAAAAGGAGTACATGTTCGATGTTTCAATGCTCCGTATTTTTAGCCTGTATAATTGATGCAGTGCCCCCACAATTTCTCCTCCTATCTTCCGAGGACATCCCTGTCAAAGTGTCAAGGCTGAGTAGCGGCCACACCGCACGCCATTTGTAACTGCTACTACTCATCAGCTATCTGCACCGGCCAACTACGTACTCGGCGCTGGCAGCTTCATGAGAGGCTGAGAGCCTTCATCTGGTCGTACGCCACCAGCCCGATGGCCGCCGACGACACCGCCTTGACGTACGCAATCCCCAGCCCGGCGTATAGCCGCCGCACGCCTTCCTCGCGCGCGATGGTGCGGACGCCCTGCAGCACGCCGCCGCCGGCGCATAGTCCGAGCTGCATCCGCCGCCGCACCACGGCCCAGCGGGTACGTCGCCGTGCTGGCCAGCTGAGCCGCGGCCACAACGCACACCATCTGAGCCTCCGCGCGCCCGTCCAACCCATCGGGGAGGCTCTGCAGAATCAGCGGGAGAAAGCGAGCCAGCGCGACGGGACACGGCGGAGGACATCGGCGAGCACATCGTCCGACCGACCCGCCGCCAGCAGGTCTTGCCCCGTTCCGTCGCCGCGTGCGGCTGCACGCACCGCATTGTTCTGTTTTTGAATTTCTTTTAGCTGTGGCAAATCTCGTAATTATCACGAAATGAAATAAAACGAACCGGTACGATGTCATTAGCAGTATTATGTGATTTGGTGGGAGGGTAAAACGGGCAAAAGTGGATTTGTGTTGAGTTGTCAAACATTGGAGCGATCTGGACTGTTGGCCAAATATTGAAGGGCTCAGATTCAATATATCAACACAAGTTTGCTCTTTTAATAGTAGTATAGATAATATGTCTTGAGGTGATGGTGCGTTTTTCACTTTCCGGTTTTACCCTTGCATATTAGAAAATATTACGCCATCTGCCACCGCTAAATGAGACGTACCGGTTCGGTTTTCATGTGGAAAAGAAGAAAAAAATCCCCAATCGTGGGCATCCACGAGCGCTTCATTGACGCGCTCCCCGTCCAAACCTACTTGGGATGCGCCGCCAGCCCGCCGCTGCGCTCCCCGCATCCCCGCTCCCCGCCACTACCGCTACCTGCGATACGTCTCAAGCCCACCGGACGAAATCCTCCTCCCGAGAACAGGCCTCCTCTGCCCGACGCCCCGTCTCTTCTCCTGAGTTGTTCCCATGCGAGCCACTGCCGGCCGCTCACGCCGCCATCCTTGCACTAGCGACCGCATACTCCAACTCGACCTCCGAGCTTCTTCTCCCCAGCATGAGCAGCCCCCACCGCCCAGCAGCTCGCCCCCTCCAGGCGCCTCTCCACCTGAGTTCCCCAAGATCTCGTCCACGAATTTCCCTCCATTGGGAGCACGCCCCAACCAGGAGAAAGAGACCAGGAGCGGCCATACTGTCTTAATCCATCTCCAGGTCGACGCCCCCGGCCGGTGGCACCGCTGGACGTTGTCTCCTACTTGGTGACTTGGTGCATCTCCAACTTGTGCCCAGTTCGTAGGTTGTACTGAAGTGCTAGCTACTGAAGCTTTCTCTTGGAAAAGAAACTGTATGATTCTTGCGCCGTGCTTAGGGTCTCTGTACTGTGAAGTTGGACTAGTTGAATTTGGCGTGCCGTCACGGCACGCCCTTGGTGTTTTTTTTTTGTGTGCAGTATATATATTTTTCGTTAACCAAAATGTTAGCTAAATTGGTATGTTGGAATATGTTTTTATTTTGTCATGAGTAGGTAGCATTTTTTGTGTGCATTTCGGATATATTGTATATAGTATTCAATATTTCAGTGGATTCAATATTATGTTTCTATTTCGCTGTAAACATGTGATTTAGTTCCTTGGTTAGAGGAATATATTGTGTTAACATCTATTAAGTTGAGTCTATCTTTAGATGAAACAAAATTTTGATTTCTTGAGATGTGAATGGAATGAAGTATTATTTAAATTTGTCTACATAATTACAGAGAGTTAAGTTTAAGTTGGGCATTCATTAAATTGAATTGCACAATTGAAGGGAGTTTAGTTATATTATTTGTAAATATTAACTTATTCGAATCGGTATGATATGTCTGTGTTTTGTGTTAGATGTTTAATTTAGCTCAATAATCGGAGGAAATAAATTTTTGAGCATTTATTAAATGCATTTTAAAATCAAATTTTTTGATTTCTTGAGATGTGAATGGAATGAAGCATTATTTAAATTTGACTACATAATTACAGAGAGTTAAGTTCAAGTTGAGCATTTATTAAATTGAATTGCATAATTGAAGGGAGTTTAGTTATATTATTTGTAAATATTAACTTTTTCGAATCGGTATGAAATGTTTGTGTTTTGTGTTAGATGTTTAATTTAGCTCAATAGTCGAAGGAAATAAATTTTTGAGCATTTATTAAATGCATTTTAAAATCAAGCTACAATTAGGGGAAATGAATTTTCATTCTCTCGAAATATTCATGTAGCGGGAACAATTTTTTTAAAATGTTATGTCATTTCTAAATATTAACTTACTCGAATTGTATGATATGTCTCTGTTTTGTGTTAAATAATTAATTTAGCTCAATAGTCGGAGGAAAAATATTGTTTGAGCTTTTATTAAATTCAATGTGAAAGCAAGACATAGTTAGAGGGAATGAGTTTGCATTTTCTCGAAATATTCATCTAATTAAATATATTTTTTGAATGTACTGACTATTATAATTTTTGCAAATTTATAGAATTTGGTCTCAATTGATTTCGAATATTTGTGAAGTTCCAACAGTTTTGGAAAATAGAAAAGCAAAAGGAAAAGAAGAAAAAAAAAGGCTGGAGCCCATTTGCCCAGCCCATTTTTTTAGTTGCGTTATATATATTGTAAGGGAAGGTGGTAGTTATAATTTGTATAATGTATTTAGCTGGAATTCAATTTGGAAGCAATCCATAATTAGTGTAAATGTATTTGCGTTTTCTAGAAATATTCATCTAGTCAACTTTTTTTTTTCAAATGTAAGTACGTAATCAGAAAGATTTAAGTTACATTACTTGTAAATATGTTAGGTAAGTAAATGTATTTGTATTTTATGGAAATATTCATCTAATCAACCTTTTTTTTAAATGCAAGTACATAATCAGAGAGATTTAAGTTGCATTACTTGCAAATATGTTAGGTAAATTTAAATGGTCAAATATGGTTCCATTCTGCCATAATTTTCATATGAACCACAGTAATTAGAGGAAATATATTATGGTTATGTCTAAATATTATGTTTCTATTTCGCTCTAAACATGTGATTTAGTTCCTTGGTTAGAGGAATATATTGTGTTAACATCTATTAAGTTGAGTCCATCTTTAGATGAAACAAATTTTTGATTTCTTGAGGTGTGAATGGTAATTTAAAATCAAGCCACAATTAGAGGAAGTAATTTTTCATTTTCTCGAAATATTCATGTAGCGGAAACAATTTTAAATTTAAATGGTCAAATATGGTTCCATTCTGCCATAATTTTCATATGAACCACCATAATTAGAGGAAATATATTATGGTTATGTCTAAATATTATGTTTCTATTTCGCTGTAAACATGTGATTTAGTTCCTTGGTTAGAGGAATATATTGTGTTAACATCTATTAAGTTGAGTCCATCTTTAGATGAAACAAAATTTTGATTTCTTGAGGTGTGAATGGTAATTTAAAATCAAGCCACAATTAGAGGAAGTAATTTTTCATTTTCTCGAAATATTCATGTAGCGGAAACAATTTTTTTAAAACGTTATGTCATTTCTAAATATTAACTTATTAGAATTGGTATGATATGTCCGTGTTTTGTGTTAAATAATTAATTTAGCTTAATAATCGGAGAAAAAAAATATATTGTTTGAGCATTTATTAGATTCAATGTAAAACCAAGTCATAATTAGAGGAAATGAGTTTGCATTTTTCTCGAAATATTCATCTAATTAAACATTTTTTAAGGGCAGTGTCTCTTATAATTTTTACAAATTTGTAGAATTTGGTCTCAATTGATTTCGAATTATTGAGAAGTTTTAACAGTTTTGAAAAATAGAAAAGCAGAAGGAAAAGAAGGGTTTGCATTTTTCTTGAAATATTCATCTAATTAAACATTTTTTTAAGGGCAGTGTCTCTTATAAATTTTACAAATTTTTAGAATTTGGTCTCAATTGATTTCGAATTATTGAGAAGTTTGGAAATGAGTTTGCATTTTGATTTCGAATTATTGAGAAGTTTGTAAATGAGTTTGCATTTTCTCGAAATATTCATCTAACTAAACATTTTTTTTCAAATGCAATGTCTATTATAATTTTTACAATTTTGTAGAATTTGGTCTCAATTGTTTTCGATTTTTTGAGAAGTTTCAACAGTTTTGAAAAATAGAAAAGCAGAAGGAAAAGAAGGGTTTGCATTTTTCTTGAAATATTCATCTAATTAAACATTTTTTAAAATGCAGTGTCTCTTATAATTTTTACAAATTTGTAGAATTTGGTCACAATTGATTTCGAATTATTGAGAAGTTTGGAAATGAGTTTGCATTTTCTCGAAATATTCATATAATTAAACATTTTTTTCAAATGCAGTGTGTATTATAATTTTTAAAAATTTGTAGAATTTGGTCTCAATTGTTTTCGATTTTTTGAGAAGTTTCAACAGTTTTGAAAAATAGAAAAGCAAAAGGAAAAGAAGGGGGAAAAAAAAAAGAGGCCGGCCCGCCGCACGGGAAGCGGCCCAGCCCAATAGCCGGCCCGTCTGGCCAGCCCAGGCCCACTGCGACGTCGCACTGACGTCGGCAGTGGCCGGAGCCGCCACAGCAACGGCGAGCTCCGCGCCGCCGCGTCCGAGCGAGCAAGGAAGCGGGAGCGAGCGCGTCGGACGCAGCGCGATGCGGACGACCCGCAGGTGGCGGCGCGGCCGCATATCGTGGCCGGAGCGTCGCCGCCGAGCACAAAACGCCGCGACGGCCAGCGTCCGCGGCGACGACGATTCCGCCGCGGATTTGGCGTCCCGACAGGCGGCGCGCGGGCAGGAGGCGAAGGCGAGGACGGCGAAGCCCCTCGTGTGCCTCGATCTGGACGCGGAGGCGCGCAGCGGCCGTGGAGCGCGTCGGCGGCGCCGCGGCGGCTCCCGCGTCGCGCGGAGAAGGAAGAGGAAGGGAGGCGCTTTGGACATTTTTGCAAAAAAGTCATCACGTTTTGCTTTAATTTCATATAGGTCCTTTTCTTCGTAAAGATGTGGACCGCGGGTTGATTTGTGAAGCAGTGAGGGGTGTTTTAGCAAAAACGTCACGGGCATGTCTGGTGGACCGTTGGATCACCGATCGACGGTGTGGATTGCAGCACTATTCATCACTGTTCTTTACTGTAGTTGTACAGTGCTTCGAGCGCTGTCCGCTCGCTAAAGCGTCCGTCTTTGATATAGTTAGATATTAGTGGATTTAGGCACAAAAAAAGGTACTCCATGCACTTGTAGCATGAAATATCTACACATCTAAATCCGGCTACAATTTTTGTTTGTGGCATTGTATGTTTTGTGGAGAAAATCAATAGAAGAATCTTGCGATGTGTGTAATTGCTAAAGAATTATCTGAATTTCATATGGTACATTTATCTGAATTTTACATTCTATATTTATCTAAATTTTACATGGTATATTTTTTTATACTTTGTCAATTGATTTTTTTACGGTAAATAACATGAGCTCTGCCTATGCATTATTAGAAGGAATAGAATTGATGCAGAAACTGGACCCAGTCAATTAATTTTATATGGTACTTTGTTTGTGTTTGTAAGTGTTGGCAGTAAGCGGCGGCATGTCGTTTTTAGAGATGATACCGTCAGCCATGACGTTCTTCAATGGTGATTGCTTGCCACTTTGTTCTCGATGAGAGAAAAATTAGAACAAGGCTTATTGTTTGGCACAGAAGTTTGTCGGTCGAGAAGCTACATGCATATTTGGAGTAAGCATGGGCGGTGTACGTTTGATACTCTATGCCTCGGGAAAAAAAACAGCTGTCAGGCAATGTTGTTGGGAGATACCGAACAAATAACGAGATATTCAGCTGTAGGCAATGTCTTGAAACAGAGAAAAAAACCAAATCAACCAAATTGGTCTGAATCGATAAGTATGATGGCTTGTGTATTTATTTTGCACCCTCTTCTCTATCACTATTGTTAGATATCAAAAACTTTTGATCTACAGAAGCCCATTGCAACGCACGGACATTTAACTAGTAACAGCTAATACTAGGAGTCAGCTACCGCCGTGATTTGAAACGCTTTTCTTTATTTCGCTCTCCTTCACCCACGCCTGCACATCACAGATCTTGCTGTACTGTGTGAGCATGTGTGTAGTGTAGGGTATGATGAAGCAGTTTGCAACTTTATATAGCTCCTCAGCTCACAACACTAGCTACCTAGACTCACGTACTCATACTAACGTGACTTCTCATAAGGGCATCTCTAACCGATCCTCAAAAATCGGTTAGAGGAGTAAAATATGCTCTTTTACTCATCTAACCGCACCTAACCGAAGTCCAAAACACGTTAGAGGAGTAAATTTTTTACTCATCGGTGCCGCCGACTCCTATATTTACTCATCGGTGCGGCCGATGAGTAAAAGATTCCCTCCCATCTCCTCGCGTTCACACCCACTTCCCCATTCCTCCTCGACATCTCCTCCGTCTCCGGCGACCGCCGCCTGCAATTCCTCCCTCCCGCCGGCACCCCAGCTGCCCGCGATGGCCGGATCCTCCCGCCGGCCATCTCCGCCGCCGATTCCGAGCGCTCGCCGGCCCCGTAGTCCCCCGCCGCGAGCTGCAGCCTCCTCGACTTCCGGACGCCGTTTCCCTCCATCTCCTCGTCGATTGCCGCCACCAAAACGCCGTCGGCAGGCCCGCCGCTCCGCCAGCACCCTCGACCTGCCGGTGCCGGTGCCGCCGACGCCGGTCTACCGAGGCATGCGGCAGCGGTCCTGGGGGTCGTGGGTGTCGGAGATAATCGACCGCAACACCGGGAAGAAGGTGTGGGTCGGCTCCTTCCAGTCCGCGGAGCAGGCGGCGATGGCGTACGACATCCAGAACGTCCGCCTCCATGGGAGCGAGTGCGGCGAGCTCAACTTCCCCTTGGAGGTGCCGGAGCCGGTGCCGCCGGAGCTCGAGCCGGAGGGGCTCCGCTATGTCTCTGCCCGCGAGCGGCGGGAGGACAGGGAGGCGCGCGAGCGCCTCGAGGTAGAGCGCCGCGACGCGGCGATGGCGGCCATGCTCGCCGGCTACAACCCAGAGCTCGTCGAGGAGGAGCGGAAGGCGCTGGAGGCGTTCGCCGAGGCCAAGCGCAAGGCCGACGCCGCGGCGGGGAAGAAGGTGAAGAAGGAGGAGGATGCGGGGCCGTCGGCAGCTCCGGCGCCGGCCACGGTGAAGAAGGAGGAGGATGCGGGGCCGTCGGCAGCTCCGGCACCGGCCACGGTGATCAACCTCGACAGTGATTCATCCTCCTCCTTCGACTGGGACGAGGACTAGGGTTAGGAGGTGGTGAAATTCGGTCGAATTTTGTGAAATTCGACCGACTTTTGGTTGTAATATGAACATATTATGTTAAATATATATGCTAGTTTGAATTTCAGTTTGAATTCGGTGGAATTTGATCGAATTTGGAGGTTTTGGTTTGATTTACTCCTCTAACTTTACGAGATCGGTTAGGAACTGCTATCAGTTAGAGGAGTATTTTTACTCCTCTAACCGATTTTGAGCAGTTTACTCCTCTAACCGATTGGGGATCGGTTAGAGATGCCCTAAGTACTGTGCTCGTCGGCGTTTTTTAATTAACTTCGCCGGGTGCCAGGGTGCTTTGACGCCATTTTCGTTTTCTCGATAGCTTAGCCATCAGCAGTATTTTAGCAAAGAAAAAACGAAATAAGTTTTAGATAACGGAACATATGTACTCTTTCTGTGCTAAAATGAAACTTCGGCCCTCCGACCCCTTGCAGCATAACCCACCCACACTAAAATGAAAAACATCGCATCATTTTGAAAACACAAATGTAGCAAGAACATCATGCGCATGCAACAAAATCATACTACTCGCATTAAATCTTCATCCGTCGCACCAAATTCCCGGAAAAAATTCAAAACATTTATGCAACATGGGACACAACCCTGTGTAGCACCTCATGGAAGATTCGTAGCATTCAAGTAATATTTAAGACAGTTCGAAAGAAACATGAATGAATCCTAAAAATGCGACAGAATCGTCATCGATTCAGGATCGTGGGCTGTGAATCTGGCTTGCCAGAGCCTTGTCGCCGCTCGATTTGGCGACGTGTTTGGAATAACTATGACATGATATCATTCTAGAAAAGTTGTATCATGCAGCTTTTTTCAGCATATGCCAAATTATTATTTTGTGCTTCTAAGAATTTCGTTAATGTCATCGCATCCGTGCATGCTTAGATGGAAAGAGTGAGGAGCAACACATGATAACTTCAGTTCAGAATACAGTCTGGTGTACGATTGATCGCCGTCTTTCCGTGCGGTGACTTGATTCTGTTTCTTGTACTTGGTTTTTCGAAAGCATATTTACTCGTGTAAAATTTTGGTTCGAGTTTTTGTATGTTTGATCAAGGTAAGTTTAGGGCTGAAATTCAAGCCGAAAAAGCCAGCTCGACTCGACTCGTTCGAACTCGTTAAAACAACGAGTTAGCTCATCTCATCCCGTTAACAAAACAAGCTCAGCTTTGGGGCTCGACACGACTCAGTTGCGGTGATACATACATAGGCATGAGACCGAGACGGGTCGACCATAGTACTGTACTAAATTAGCCGCCAGCTGACCATAGCTTTCGACCCATCAAGGCGTTGCCTCCTCCGGGCAGAGCCGCGTCACATCACGTCGTATGCGGTATGCATGTTCCAGTTCCACTCCACCGCGATAACTACGAGGCGCGCGCACGTACCATGGCATGGGCGCCCCGCACGCCATGACTCACGAGAGATTCAATAGCGGCTTATTAAGGTATGCGCAGGTTAACTGTGCATGAGAGGCCCAGATGCACCTAACCTCTCCCTGTTGTTGACAGAAACCGGATGCTTCTTGGCCGGTCGATGATCCGAAACGGCGGCCATCAACTGGATCGCGAGCTGTGCGGCTGCGCGCACGCACGGCTGCGTCCCGGGGAAGCGACCGTGGTGGACGCCTACCATGCCGAACAGATTGTGTTGTTTGATTCTCATTGGAGAAAAGCTTGTTGAAAACTATGGGACGGCCCCACCCCGCACAGTTCAAATAATACGATATATCTATACCTAATAATAAAAGCATTAAGGCTTCTTCTCGTACGTCGTTGAAACTATCCCCGAAGTTGATGTAAATTACCCCACTGCCACCCATAAGTACGTACCGTTTCGTATTTTGTTTCCGTAATGTCGTGTGATTCCTATCCCCGAACGATCGCTGGGTCTGGACATGGTTCAGTACTCGTACATGTGATTACTTTTCCGATTACTACTCGATTTGTGAACGTAGAACAACGCCCTAGCACGAGGCTAGCAATATATATTCCACCGCTTGATCGATCATGGCAATACTAACCGGGCGAAGCTGGCCGAGCTGTTGCTGCGTCAACCCAACCTATTCTAGATATTCCGGAGTCTTGCAAGCGCAGATCCTTCTTGACGTTCAACCCGATACCAACAAGAGGTATTCGCGGGTGCGTCTGAGCATCAAATCCGCCATTGCCGGCCAGAGCGAGGGTTACCGCAGGCACAGAAGAAGACGACATCCAACCACGAGAAGTCGCGAGGTGGAACGCCGCGTCGCGTCAAAGCTGCCCATGCTCATGGACGGGCTCCGGCGGCGCGAGCTGGACATGGTGACCGGCAGTCCGGCACCACCAACCGCAACAACAGCCAGAACGTGGTGCTCTGGACGTTGGTCGCAAAGCTTTGGCTAGATCAGATGACGCCGGCTGTTGATTCAATGATTTATTCATTGGGAGGCTACTGGAAGCGAACGATTAGCTTGTACGAAAAGAAGAGAGAGTAGAAGATAGGCGCCGCTGGAAAGATCGATCGTTAGGTTTCGTTTCGTACGCGTGTAGGTGTTCTGATCGTTTCGGTTCCCTTAGTCCAATACGACTCCAAGTCCTGATACCGCCTACAATATTTTTTTTGTCTGATCGATGGGTTCGTTTCCTAGGTCACATGCTCGGTCCTTGGGCGTGGCCGCGTGTGTCGCCAAGCAAGAGATCAGCCAAGATCCATTGATGAGATGCCGGTCATGCACGGCAACATACTGGCGCCGGCAACCAGGGCGAACAGATCGTCCATGGCGAGGACGTGGTCAACCGTCGACGTCCATGGTCCGTGTGCGGTGAACCGTGAAGGAGTAGGACATGCGCGAAAGCTGCAGATCGAGCTGCTGTTCGGGCAGGAGGAAGAGCGCGTCCGCTCGTCCATGGCGAGGGCGTGGAGGACGACCATGGTCCTGGTGCGGTGAAGGACCAGGACATGGAGCTGCTGCCGTAGGCGCAGGAGTAAGAGCTGCTCATGCCGGTGTGCTCCCGCCGGTAGGACGGTCGACCATGCTGAAGACGTGCTGAACGTCTGCGTTGAGCAAGTTGCTTCCGTACACAGTGTCTGTACAACGTATTTGATTTCAGCCTTATTCTGATATGAAAAATAACAAGTGAATTTGCTCATGGTGTGGCTGCTCTTATGTTACAGGACGTGGTAAGTATGCTTACAGAAATAATAAGAGAGAATGAGATTCATGCACTAAAGGCAAGTACTCCTAGCAGTGACTTCAGCTTTGTAGTTTTTTATGCCTTTTATATTTTGTTTCGTTATGGTTCTATCATAAACTGAATTGTCTTTCTGCAGATATTTTTATTAATTTGGATAAGAAGGCAATTGAATTTTATGTAAGCACATGTGTGAAGTTGTTCGCCCTACACTAAAAATAGGTGTTGTATCTAGATTTTGTTCTAATAACACGATTCGTACTTACAAAGATCGAGTCCTTTTAAAATTAAAAATTCAAATTATTTTAAATAAATAGAAAATTTAATCCGGTGCATGAAATGTGTATGTTGGATAGTTGCGTTGTATCGATTGGTAGTTACACAAAATCAATAATTACAAATTGATGGAATTCGGAGAGTGAGAATGGAGAGTCGTCGGAAAATCAAAGCAAACCAAAGAGGCGAGATTTTAAGGAGCTCTCCACCAAGATGACGCTTTTATCAGACTTCACCACCACTCATGCTCTACACGAGGAGAAAGTGGAATATAGGCGAATTGAGCCTAGCTAGGGTAAGACAACTCGACGGCTTTAGGGCAAAATGCGGGTTGTGACAAAAAAAATCATCCAAAAATTGAATATTTTGTTACCCCGTTGCAACGATGAGTAAATCAAGTAGAAAAATATTAATTCAAAAGGACAATTTGACAAATGAGGGCTAGGGTTACATGGGTCTATCGATTGTGGGGCAAAATTTAGGTCCAACCGATGTTTTTATCGAGTTGATATTTCTCTCCGTTGCAACGCACGGGCATTTTTCCTAGTATATATATATATGAAGGCAATTGCAATTGTTGCACTTAGATTGATTTGGATCCCTTGATAGGATTATATAGTACAAGGAGGTGACTTGGTAGTCAAGTAAAGAGATTACAATTATGGAAATAAACTAATCAAATCTAATCCTCCTTGATTTCGGCTAGGTAGACGTGTCCTACTCGTACACGTCTAACACCCCCCGCAGTCGGAGCGGGAGCAACGCGGACGTTCAGGCTGGAGCGGAACTCGGTGAAGATAGTGGAAGGCAACCCCTTGGTGAAGATATCAGCATACTGGGAAGATGTCGGAACATGCAGAACCCGGACATCTCCAAAAGCAACCCGCTCACGAACAAAGTGTAGGTCAATCTCCACATGTTTGGTGCGTTGATGCTGGACCGGATTGGTCGAAAGGTAGACAATAGATATGTTGTCGCAGTAGACTACCGTAGCTCGCTGAAGAGGTCGATGGAGCTCGGAGAGGACCTGCGTAACCAGCATGCTTCAGCAACAACATTGGCAACACCCCTGTATTCAGCCTCCGCACTCAAGCGGGAGACAGTGTGCTGACGTTTGGATGACCAGGAAACCAGATTATCACCAAGAAATACGCCATAACCAGAGGTGGACTTGCGAGTATCGGAACAACCAGCCCAGTCAGCATCCGTGTATGCAGTGAGTGATGCCGGCGACGAGCGGTATATCTGAAGTCCATGGTCGACGGTGCCGCGAAGGTACCGGAGAATCCGCTTGACCGCATTGAGATGCGGTTCCCTTGGGTCATGCATGTACAAGCAGACCTGTTGCACTGCATAGGCGATGTCTGGTCTTGTGAAAGACAAGTATGGAGAGCACCAACCAGGCTCCGATAGGCAGACGGATCAGCGACGGTGGCGCCAGCAGCCGAGAGCTTAGACTGTGTATCTACGGGAGTGGAGCATGGGTTGCACTCACTCATTCCTGCGCGATCAAGGATGTCAATGATGTACTGCCGCTGGGAGAGGAACATGCCAGCCGAGGACCGTGTAACAGCGACTCCGAGGAAATAGTCCAATGTACCAAGGTCCTTGAGGGAGAACTCACGCTCGAGAGCCGTGATGGTTCGCCGAAGAAGCTGTGCAGATGAAGCTGTGAGAACTATATCATCGACGTACAACAGCAGGTAAACAATCTCAGTGTTGCTATTGTAGACGAAGAGCGAGGGATCCGCGCGGGAGCTGAGAAAACCAAGACGCAGCAGGTGGTCGGCAAAGCGGCTGTACCAGGCACGCGGCGCCTGTTTAAGCCCATAGAGAGACTTGTTGAGCCGGCAAACATGGTCAGGCTGGGAGACATCGACAAACCCTGACGGCTGTGCGCAGTAGACCGTCTCGGCAAGAGTACCATGGAGAAAAGCATTGTTGATGTCGAGCTGATGAACCGGCCAATCTTGCGCGACAGCAAGTGAGAGGACAGTGCGAACGGTGGCCGGTTTGACAACCGGGCTGAAAGTTTCTCCATAATCAACGCCTGCGCGCTGGGTGAAGCCACGGAGGACCCAGCGGGCTTTGTAGCGATCCAAAGACCCATCCGGCTTAAGCTTGTGCCGGAAAATCCACTTGCCAGTTACGACATTAGCGCCAGGCGGACGAGGAACAAGATCCCATGTCCGGTTAGTCTGCAGTGCACTGAATTCGTCCATCATTGCGGAGTGCCAATTAGGGTCCTTGAGAGCGCCCCGGTAGCTCTTTGGTAGCGGACTAAGAACATCAGCCAAAAGATTAAGACGGTCAACAGGTTTAGACATGCCACGTTTTCCACGAGTAAACATGGAGTGAGTGTTGTCGGTGAGGGGAGGGCCGACAGGGGCTAAAGCCACTGGCGAATTTGGAGGAGTGGGTTGAGGTGTGAGAGGAGGAGTATGGGGTTCGGGTGTCGGCGGGGTGTTTGGCTCGGGTGGAATAGGTGTTTGCGGCATTGGTGCAAGTGGGGTAGTTTGGGAGGGCAGAATGATAGGATGATCATCAAGAAAGGAGAGATCGGTAGCAGTAGGGGTGTAGTGGATTGTTGGGCGAAAGGGAAGGTGTTTTCGTCGAATACGACATGGCGAGAGATTATTATTTTATGTGTCGCGAGGTCAAGGCAACGATAGCCGCGATGGTTAGAGGGGTACCCGAGAAAAACACACGCGGTTGTGCGAGGAGCTAGTTTGTGTGGTGCTGTAGCGGATAGGTTAGGATAGCAAAGGCAACCGAAAACTCGTAGGTGCGCAAGAGGTAGAGGGAGACCACGGAGAGCTTCGTAAGGTGTACGGTGTTGGAGGATTTTGGTAGGGTGTAGGTTGAACAGAAATGTGGCAGTGTGAAGAGCTTCAACCCAGTAGGTTGGTGGCATGCTAGCTTGAAAAAGAAGGGAACGCACCATGTTATTAGTCGAGCGAATGACACGTTCGGCTTTACCATTTTGGGAAGAGGTGTATGGGCAAGACATGCGAAGGGTGGCGCCGAGGGATAGGAGAAAAAGGTGAGCAGTTTTATTGTCAAATTCGCGACCATTGTCACATTGGACAGACTGGATAGTTGTGTTAAATTGTGTAGAGACGTAGGCAAAGAAGTGTTTAAGGGTAGAGAAAGTGTCAGATTTTGCACGCAAAGGAAAAGTCCAAAGGTAATGGGTGAAATCATCTAGGATAACTAAGTAATATTTGTAACCAGACACACTAGGAAGAGGTGAAGTCCATAAATCACAGTGGATAAGCTGAAAAGGACGCATAGTTTGAGTAAAAGATGTATCAAAAGGTAGACGAACATGTTTTCCTAATTGACAAGCATGACACAGGTGATCATCGGTAGTATTTTTATTACAAGGAAAGAAAAAACACTTGCTAGGTGCGACAAAGCTTGACTACTGAGATGTCCTAGGCGACGATGCCACAATGTTGAAGATGAGTGGTGGTGGAGAGGGCGTGCGCAGCGGAAGACGGCCACCAGAAGGGATATAGGTCGCCGGAACTATTGCACCTGACGATCTCGTTCTTGGTGCGGAGGTCCTTCACAGAGAGACCAAAAGGATCAAACTCAATAGAAACAAGATTATCAGTGGTGAACTTACGGACGGAAATAAGATTTTTTACAAGGTTAGGTGTTACTAGGATGTTATTAAGAGAAAACGAGTGATTAGGAGTAGAAAGGGTGGTGTGGCCAGTGCGAGTTATAGGAAGAGCATGACCGTTGCTGACAATAACATGTGGGTAAGGGAGCTAGAGGGGAGGATATGTGAAAGGTTACCCTGATTGCCGGTCATGTGGGCGGAGGCGCCAGAGTCCATGGTCCACTCATGCGGAGGTGGTGGTGCGAGGGACATGGTGTTGTAGGCCTGCATGAGTTGTCCTTGGTCGAAAGACGGTGGCGGCGCAACATATGTCGGTGCAGGCATCGGAGTGGACAGTGGAGCTCCTTGCATCCAGGCCATGGGTGGCGAAGGCACCCCTGGTGGACACGGCGTGGACGAGGCAGCACCGTAGGCCCACGAAGACGGAGGAAACATAATGGCATGATGAGCCTGAGGCAGGCAGGTAGGCGGCGGGCGTGGTGGCGGACCGGGCCACATCTGGATAGACCCTGCCCAAGGGTTTTGCATGGATGGCCATGACGCCTGCGAGCCCTTCCCGGACGTGTTGGAGTTTCCACCTCACTGCTGAGGAGGGCCGGAGTGGAGGAAGCGGCATCTCGCCCCATATTGGCAGCTGCCTCGCTGCTGGAAGTTGCGGCATGGGTAGGGGCGGCGCGGTTTCTGTTGGACCGCGCGGTGGAGGAGGCGTGGGGGCGCCTGGGGCGACGAAGGCGGTCGGAGCAGGAGAAGACGGCTCGGACTGCTTCAACGTGAGTTCCTCGAGCAGAAGAGACGAGCGCACGTCGAGGAACGACGGCAATGGGCGCTGTTTGAGGGTCAGGGTGCGCATGTAGGCAAGCCTAGATCCGAGGCCGCGAAGTGTGTTCTGCACGAGGCGCTTGTCGGTGATGGTTGTGCCCAAAGCATTGAGCTCGTCGGCGAGAATCTTCTGCTTGCGACAGTAATCAGCCACGGTCATGGACCCCTGTTGAAGACCGTGAAACTCTTGCTCGAGGTAGGAGGAGCGGGTCTCAGCGTTGTCGTGGTAGATGTTGGAGAGCCGCGTCCACAAGGCATGAGCAGGAAGTGGTGTGGTGGTGTCGACGATCATGGCGAGAAGCTCGGGCGTGACGGTGCTGTTGAGCCACGATCGGACGATGGCGTCGTTCCGACTCCACTGTGGTGTGGGATCGGTGGGGTACTCCTTCTCATCTAGATGGTCTTCTAGGGCATATTTCTCGACGGCGTCGGAGAACATGCCCCGCCATTGGAGGAAGTTGGAGGTGGAGAGCTCGAGGGTGACCGGAACGGCGGCGCGGATGCTGGGGAGTGCGGCCGCAAGCGCCCATAGGGCTGCTTTGGCGGCGGCTTCGGCCGCGATGTCGGCGGCGGTAGGTTGTGACGGCGCCATGGGAGAGAATCGAAACCTAATCTGATACCATGAAGGCAATTGCAATTGTTGCACTTAGATTGATTTGGATCCCTTGATGGGATTATATAGTACAAGGAGGTGACTTGGTAGTCAAGTAAAGAGATTACAATTATGGAAATAAACTAATCAAATCTAATCCTCCTTGATTTCGGCTAGGTAGACGTGTCCTACACGTACACGTCTAACAATATATAGTGAAACAGTGGTGAATATATGTTCTGCCGGTCAGTGTGTAATCTTCACAAAATCATGATTAACTAATCAGCACCTTGTTGTAGGTAAACACTCCTAGTTCATGCGCTACATTGCTTGCGTCCAGACTCCAGAGAGTCGTAGAAGAAGGGTGGATTCGGGGTCGGCAGACCAGGTAGGCCAGGATACGGATCAAGGAGCTTTCGTTCTTTCGTTGTCATGGGGTTAAATCGGGGAGGCAACTCCGGTGATGGCCAGGACGAGGTCCGAGTCACCGGTGAAACGGACAGGACCTGCAGCAGGGGGGTTTGGTGTCGAGTAGAGCTCGCTAGTTTGATGGCGGGAGGTGAGGGGTGGTGTCACCTGATGTGCGATGGGGACCCGAATGGCATCGTCACGGTTCACACGGCGCCTGCCCCGCGCGTGCCAAATAACCACCGCGGACGCAGGTGGTGCCGCACGCCGCCGTCGGCCGTCCTGTGCTCGATCGCGGCAGATTCTGATTTGAAAATCGATTGGAATTGCGATTGCTAGAGCGGATGGGATGCCCATGAGTATTTTTTGCTGGCGTCCCTTCGATCGGCATCTGCCCAAAAGTGTTGAAATACAGTTTGTCCTTTGAACATGCACGAGGTACATGTGCCGACGTGCATTCTGCACAAATACGAGCTTGCGGGAATAAGCTACTCGTATAAGGCACGTGAATAATTTACCCGACTCCCTCGCGTCGCTCCCGGGCGGCTGAAGGAGAAACCCTATCCACCGCATCAACCTCCCCTCCAGCACCACCATCTCCCCTTGCAGGGTATGTGTTGACGTGGGCTGCTGAGCTTCATGGAGGGGTTTGCACGAGTTATGAACAATGGCTCGCTGCGGTGTGTCGGTGGTGTTGCCCGCATGGAAGGCTTCATCGTATGGTCAACGTGGCGTGGCGTGGCGTGGCGGCGGGTGCCCAAATTTAGTAGCGGCGGTAGGAGATCGGAACAAGGCGACGGTCGGTTGTGGTCGTGTGGATGACACTCTGCGGACGGACTAGATACAGTATTAGCCTCCTCCTCTCCTCAAACTTCTCAGGTCAGCGGCGGTATGGGACGCCGCCTCCATCTCCAGATAGGGGTTGATCTGACAGTTAATTGCTCTGCGAGGCATCTTATTAGAGCCGTAACCCCGAACGGTTGATGGCATCAATGGGTTGGGTAGACGTCCCTTTGTCGCAACTGAAGGTGGAGCGAAACCGAACGAAAGTAGGGCGGTACGGGACATCACCTGATTCAGTATCTTCCAGCGGTATCCGCATCGATATTGTCATCCGCTAGAGAGATTAGTGACAACGACGCTTCGAAATTATGCACACATTACGACGGAAGCACGAAATATCTTAGCAGACAATAGCAATACGCTTTGTCATACCCGTGATAAAGGTGGTGCCCCGAAGCATGACCTTGGAAAAATTCTAGAACAGACTCGACAACTTCTTCGCACATGAAAACAATTTCTCTTGATTACTATGCCTAGGAGTTGTGCAACTTTCGTTTGTTGAAAATAAATTGTAGTAGCGTTTGTGCTATTTTTATGATGATATTGTCGTGAGCCAATCCACCTCGATTTTTTCTCTTTTTAGTGGATTTGTTCGGCGTCAACGCTTGACATTGTCTATATTTTGAACAACGAATAATATCTGGTGGTGTGCAACCATGTAAAGCCCGAGGATTCTCCTCTTCTAAGATAGATAATTAAAGTAGGCATCGACTTAATCAAGCGCAATCTTCGTGCGGTAACTGAACTGCGCTATGCTAGTTTCAACTGAGACTCGTGGATTCTCAAATAATTTTATACCAATCATTGTAACTACATAGGAGCTTTAGGTAGGAATCCGAGGCTCCGGTGGAAAGTGCATAATAAGGCTCTAAATTCGGAATATACAAACTACCAAGTATTTATTTACTGAATAAATTATGTTTAATTCTTGAGCACAAGAAGCAAGTCGTAATCAAATCTGAACTCCCAAAACGTTCGGAATCAACACATCATACCATAAACCTGTTTGGCGCACCGAACAAATAACGGTCCCGAGTAGGATCACTTGGGATGGTCACTGGTATGCATATCCACATGCCATATCAGGCCCACTCCGTCTAATAAAGATCATATATTAAAGTCAAACAACCTTTAGGGGATTTTTCTAAAATAAAATAAAAATTACACATAGCTCTTGTCCACCACTCCACTTTTGTTGGTTTTGTTGTCATCGGTCTGATGCTGCCTGACGCCTCTTTATTTGCTTTGGTGTGAGCTATTGCTCTAGGGCCTGTAATAATGTTGCGAACATGCTCGCCGCGTATGGTGCGAAGCTGTGTGATGTTTCCCAAGCCGTTTGGCCGGATCATGCTCCAGCTTTTGCCCAAGTTTTTGTAGCCAGCGATCTTGCTGAGCCTGTTGAGTAATACAATGCATTTACAGTTCAAAAAAAAAAAATCTCTCCGCTCCACTTTTTTGTTGTTGAGAATCTCCTCCGCTCTACTTCTGCGGGAACATGAGCGCTGGTGCAAGCGTGCTGTGGCCCAAGTCGATGGCTCAAGCTGCCAAGGTGGATGCAAATTTGGCCCATGCCTGCTGCTAAGAAATAGGTCCATGGCTGCAGCTGATTGTCGTTATCGTAACCCTATTTGGCGCCTTCAGCGTTGGTTAGTCTCAAGGCTCCTATATACTGGGCTGGCCAGGTAGAGTTACTCCGTTTTTTCGCAGTGTTTTTCTTCTATTTATTTACTTTTATCGTTTTTGTTTTTATTTTCTCCTCCCGTTTTCTTTTTCTATAGTTTTTTATTTCCATTTTTTATTTTTCTTTCCTTCTGTTTCTTATTTCGTTATTTCTTGGTTTCCATTTCTATGTTTCCTTTTTGACAAAACCAAGAATATTAATTTTATTGTATACTAAGTGAATTTTTTAAATCTCATGATAATTTATTAGAATTGCGAGAATATAAATTTTGGAGCGCGCAAACATATTTTATAACCGCGCGGACGCCATTAGTCTCGTAAATATTTTATTGAATTGTGTGAACATATTTTGCAACCACCGACCAATTTTCTTAAACTACGCTTAACATTTTTTGAAATCATGAAAAGTTTTCATTGGCGTGGGATTGTTTTCGAACTTGCGAACTATTATCTATAACTTATGCGAACTATTTTTTAACTCACGAACTATTTTTTTTGAAGTATACGAGCATTTTTCAAATCGCTTGAATATTTTTTAACATTCTTTTAAAAATATATTTTGTAACGATTTTTTTATAAAGAGAAATAAATCACAACTATCGAAATAATTTTTCATGGTTTGAAAATAATGTTCATTCATTACACAAATAAAAAAATTCTTAAAAGACAAAAAGTAATTTAAAATCAGAAAGGGAAAATTAAAAAGAAAAAGGAACAAAAAAGTTACTTTTATATAATTACCTAGATATTTTTAAGCGTAATTTAAAATTTATAATACGAGACGTATATGAAAAAAGTATCAAGTTTTAATGATTTTTCACCAAATTGCATCAAATCGATGTGTTTCCATTTTTATCAAGTTTCTTATATTCACCTCGAGAAACCACAAAGTCATGATTGAAATAAGTTGTATTCTCTCAAATCCATAATAAGTGTCGCTGATTTAGATTAGTGAGTACATTACTACCTATATGAAAGACGAGCCATTTCGCGGCCTCTCCGCGCACTGTAGTTAGCTACAGTGATGAACAGTGTTCAACAGTACCCCGTGGCTTTTTTGCAAAAACACGCCTAGATTTTATGAAAATTGGAAATCGGTCCTACTTCTTCGCTGGGTGGAACCTAGCCACTATTTCCGAAAACACCAAGGACCCCGCTGCAAAAGCGTCACCACATCTTCCTCCTCTCCTTCTCTCTCCCGCGCTCTCGCTCCCGCGTCGCCGCCGCGGTCGCAACTTTAAGCCGGCGAGGTCCGGCCTCCTCCGCCGCCGTGCTGCCGCGCAACCGACGCGCCTCGCGGTCCTCTGCCTCCCTACCCCGGCGATTCGGTCCTCCTCGCCTGATGCGGCCGCGCGCGACCCAAACCCGAGGGTCAGGGTTCGGCGACGGCGCCGCTCCGCCGAGCTCTCCCTGTTTCTCTCGGGCCGCGCTGCCACACCGAATTGGGCGACGACACCGGCTGCTGGCTGTCCGAGATCGAGCGCCAGCGGGTGTGTGCCTCCTGCGGGACTGAGTCCAGATGGGCGCCGGAGAGCCTCCCCGCCGTAATCCCCTCATCTTCGAATCCACGGCCGCCGAGCGCGCCTCCAGCTTCCTCTGCGCCTCGGGCTTCTGCTCCGGCTCCTCCGCCTCTCCCTCCTCTCGCGCCGCCGGAATATCGGCAAGCTGCTTGAGGAACTCGACGGCCTCGCCGGCACCACCTCCGTCAAGGTATCGTTGCCGTCCATATCTTCCTTCTGTTCTGAGAATTGTGTCTGTAAATAATGACCTTATATCTATATACATGAACATAAGCCTCCTATCAAGTAATCGATTGCACTTCTGAACCTAGGATAATCAGTAATTCACAAGAGTGTTATACTTACGAAAAGCTACCTCCCTCCAGTACCACATATCAGTTACCATGTCCATTAATTTGAGAGTAGCATATACTGCTGTAGCATATAGGTGTGGTTTGAATTATATGCCGCTCATCATTTGTTAGCTGCAAGTAAATAATGATCTTGCATTGTTGCACTACAGGACACCTAGGAGACTGGTTCAGAAAAACAACAATTTGAAGGATGAGGTGCGGTCACTGAAGGTACACTTTTTTTTACACCATCCAGATATATGAAAGATAAAAGCTGCTAATAAATTGCAAGATACATAAATTAGTTTTACTTTATATCATTTGCTGCACTATTTTCCCTTTACACAGATGAACTATATTTTTATGTTTCCCACTGACTACTCTCATAATTTACTATTTTGATATATAGTAGTCGGAAAACTATGCTACATGATTAAGGATTGCTTGGAGTGTTCTCTAAGACTTTAATAGGTCAATATATCTGAATATTCCATAGTTTCTGCCATATGATTGCACTGATTTCTAATATATCAATGATTATTGAAAAATTCTATTTTGTTTCTTTTTGTCTACAACTATCCCACTCTAAGAATTTACAGAAATGATGATCATATTGACAACTTATTGCTTTGACTAATGGAAACGAAAGATGATGATATACTCTAGGCTTGCAAGTGATGTTGCCGTGTGCTTCCATCATTCATATTGCTTATTTTATCTAAGAATAGCCCTAATATTATGTTCCATTTTTAAAATTGGCTTAATGTAGGTTACTAGGTAATTCTTCTATGACAAATTATTTATTGAGTACTTTCTTTTTTTATTCAAAACACACTGCAGGAACAGGAAATTTGGCTTGCTTGCAATACCACAGTTTTGTCAGGTCGATCTTTTACCCATCTCTTAGGCAGTGACGAAGGGATGGAAGCTATTGGTGTTGAAAGATAAAACAAGGGATTGAAGTTCGCATCAACACTCTAACAAAAAATGTGATCCATCAAGCGCCAAATCTTTTCCATGGATTTTGCTATCAAAGATGTAGCAGAGAAGCACTTTCTTAATCTTCATGCCACCTTCTAGCTGACATTTCTCTGCATATGCCAGACTCAAAATTGCATTGATGTAGTGCCACAGTGGTGACCCACCTATGATCCACCCTCAGGTATGGCTGAATCACCAGTCCAACATGCCCAGGGCCATGATAACCCCGCAAGCAATCTATGTACTCAACAGAAATATACCAAGGCCATCAATTCCTCAGGTATAACCATGTGCTTTGAGATTTTTTCCACATTTATTCTTATCTTTTTGAGGAAGCAGCAGAGAACGGGCCGGAGAGAGCCCATGGATTCATATGTTCTAAGTTGTGTTCTTGGTCTCTTTACAAACAGGTGAAGTATCTTACTATTTTTCTTACTACTGCCACAAAAAGATTCATTAATCTGTTTTTAAATTGATAGTACATTTTTAAAAAAATCGTTGTGCAATACTGGTGTTAAGATTCATAATAAAATTGCCTGCCAATTAATTCTCTTATAATTTACTGTAATTTCGTGACGGTGATCGTTTTAGAATAGTTATTCCGCGAATTCTTCAACAGTAATTTTCATCGGCATTTACCACCAATGCACGAACAATGAAGTTCATCATATGAGTTAATTAAAGGGTGCAGCGTGTCGCCGCGCCGAGTTACCTTCTTTTTTGAGGATTTTTACTGTTCCATACAAAAGTTGCGACGGAGAGTACTCAAGCACGAGTGCTGGTTAGCCTGAAAAGTAGAGCTTTGTGTTCTTAATTACTTCCATCATAAAATCATCTAATTTCTATTGCCATGTTAGGTTGAATAGAAGAACTTTGTGATGCTAATTAGTCCGATCAGAAGACCATCTTATTTGCTATTGCCATGTTGATACGATCCCAATTACATTGGTCTTTACGTACTTCTGTACTGTGTCATGTTCCACAATTCCTTGGTTACCGCTGCGATTTCTAGGTTGCCGATTGAACCATCGGGAAAACCAGATCGTCCTAGGTGACAGTGTGCCTCAAGGTGATGAAGGCCATGGCTGACCGCCTTCTAAGGTTGCTCCTCGCCATCACCCCCGCTGATAGGGCCATTGAGGTGGTGTTGCACATGTCGCCTTGCTTGCCGCCACTTTGACGGCATGGAAATTTCCACCGCTGCAATTTTTCCACCGCCATGTCAACCTGCTCGCCACCACTGTGATGTTATATAGTCTTTCACCACTGCAGCCGCGGCGACGCTTTCTTCAATGTTTGTATATGTTGCCTCTACCTTTTCTGGTTGTCCCCTCAACTGAAGGGTGTGTTCATTCTCTGAAAATAGCAATCGTGTGTTGTCTAATTTCAGGTCCTAATGTGAAGTCAGCTATATTCATGCCTCTCTCATTCTAACAATATCATGAATCCATATTATCCTCTATTCAGACAATTAGGCAGCGAGAAACTTATGTTTAGAGTAGAAAACATACAAACATGAGCTGTCAGTTAAAAACTGCACTTTGTAAACATGAAGATGTGTCTCTGTTATAGTTTGCTATGATAAGATATACTGAATTGCCTTCTCCTGTTTCTCAACTCCCCTGGCACATTTCTTTTTCCTTATAATAAAGTAGTGTTAGATGCTTCTCCAAAGTGTATCCATAAGTGATTTAGTGCAAGCATGGTTATATGCATGCTTCAGATTGCATTTAAGATAAGAGTTTGGGAGAGGCTCTTTTCTGCGAACTAAAATAAATCAGACCCACCACTCCTACTTACAAAATGTATTATACGACTAAAACTATAAAACAAGCTATATTCACATAAATTCTCGCTAAGGGCGCGGCGTGACGCCGCGCAAAATTCC
Source organism: Poa pratensis (assembly GCA_947311845.1). NCBI lineage: Eukaryota > Viridiplantae > Streptophyta > Magnoliopsida > Poales > Poaceae > Poa > Poa pratensis. Next base: position 69,485,677 of record CAMZMU010000036.1, on the reverse strand, counting down.
ACTAGTAACATCATAAAAACGAGTGAATAAAGATTTTCCACGAAACCTATACATAACCAGCGTGCTCGGTCAAACAAGAAACAGTAAATGGGCCAATCCCATGTATGAAAGCTAACGAGTTGGGGATACGCGTAGTACCACAAACCGGCCCGTACAAATCGTGCGAGCCTCATCGACAATTTCCCCCATGTGTTCGGTGTGTACCGTATATATACGTGAGTAGCTAAGAGGATCTCCACCGGGACCCTCGGACATGTGCTCGACTCTCGCAAATTACCGGTGAAATAACATGACATATGGGCACACATAGCGATAGAAAATCATGTGAATGGTTTGCTTGAGGGTGCCTAAATAATATGCCACACCGCGTGTGCCTAGCCACAGATAATCTCGTGAGTGGAGGCCACAGGATCTTCTATATCCATATAAAATATTTGTTTATTGTAGCTCATAAAAAACATAACACGCCGGCGTGCATAGGCACAAAAAATCCTCCTAGTTGATCACTCGTTGCCTGGCCGTGCATTAGAGTGGGTAACATGTGGGAGACTTTGACGCATGGACGTGTCCGGATGTCACTGGCACCCCGATACAGCCCTCGAGTTTGGAGAATGGCTGGGTGCCGCACCAACCGCGGGGGGGGGGGGGGGGGGGGGGCATTTTTTGTGTATGGACCCCATTGGATCATTGGAGGACTTGGGGGGGGGGGGGGGGGGTGCCATTGGAGATGTTGTAGGAAGACCAGGATGGCATGCTCTAGTGGGTTTTTTTTGCTTGGTTTTGAGCCTCTGGAATATAGTTAGTAATATTTTGGTAAATTGGCGCGGTAGTCATGAGACTATGCTCACCACCCTGGAGTGCATATCCGGCGATTCCACACCTCATATGATACCATGATTTCACTTTTCAAAATTCAAAATTTTAAGTTTCAAAAAAATCCGAAAATAATTGTGGATGTTCACAAGTCGTGTGTTTACGATTCCTAGAATTTCCAAACTAAATTCAAAATATACGCATAAAAACAAAAAAGACAAATCCAACATGAATACTGTCACAAAAACACGAAATGACACTATTCACATACAGTTTGTCTTTTTTGTTTCTCCATGTGTATGTTTAATTTGGTTCTGAAAATTTTAGGAAATGTAGGAACATATCTTGTGAACACCCACCATTTTCGGATTTTTTTACACTTGTAAATTTAAATTTTGGAGATCGGTATCATCTTATTATTTAAGGCGTGTGAGATATTTACCCCACCACCCTGTAGCCCCGCCCACGCATGTTCGGACGGCATGAGACTATGCTCACGACCCTGTAGCTCTGCCCATGCGTGTGGCTTTCTCACCAGTAAAATCTTGATAAGTCTGTAATTTGTAACTGGTGTCTCTAGCGTATCGTTTGTATCCCTGTGAAGTTATAAGGATTTTAGTAATTTAAAGTTGAGAATCTAATGTCTTCCATCTAAAAAGATCTAGTACGTACCTCCCAAATCCATCGTGAGAAGGTCGTTTCGAAGCTAGTGATGTGTAAGTGGGATCCAAACCATCAAATGAACTATAAATGAGATAAGTGCGACCCATTTACACATCCTTACTCGAAGCACACGTTGCTCCGTCAACCTCCCCCACAGTGCGAGCTAGAGATACCTCTACTAGAGCCATCACCCAGGCCGCCTGCCCAACACCATTGTCCCTGAGCGAACGGGTCCCTCGTGTCAGGTACCCTGCTGACGATGGCGCCAAGTCTGAAGACGGCGTAACTGAAGATGCTGCACCGATTCGGCCCAGCAGGCCGAATCGTACCCGCAAGCCCAATTCCAAGTATCGTGGCCCAGAGTGGCACATATGAGGATATATCTGACCTTGCGTGTAACGTTGTCGATCATCCGGTTGGATCACGGCGAACGACTATGAATCCCTGTCTCCTCTTCTGCTTCTCAACCTCCTTCTGGTTTCGAATTCGAACATGTATCCCAGATTATTGTATCTCTGTGTGATTGATACCTAGAACTACCCTATCACCTGGTATGAGAGCCAAACCACTACAGCTTCCACCCTAAAAATTTCTCACCCAATCGCGATCTGGAGTCGATAATCGAAACTCGTCGCCAACGACAAGTACGTAAAGAACAGGAGGCCATGGCGGGCGAAGAAGGTCACGAGATCCTGAAGCAGATCCAGTACCTCGTTGCTGCTTCGGATCGGCAGGAGAAGAAGTCCGAATCTGTGGACAAAAAGCTGGACAGCCTCGCGCACGACATCAGCGAGTGGAGACCGCGGATCGAAGCTCGCGTTGATGAGCTTCATCAGGCGATGGTCGCGCTCCAAGGCAAGGCGCCGACCAAGGATGTGGTGGGTACTTCTACGACCTCACCACGGGGAGATCTGGCAGCGGCTCATCTCGCTGACGCCCTTACTGCGGCGACTACTTCACTTCTGGGTCAACCGCCGCAGGGGACCGATCTCGGGCAAGGCCACGGCGAGCATCTACACAACCGGGGGCAGGCGGTTGGAACCCGCGTGGTTACACCGTTTACCCCGGGCACTGGTACGAACAATTTTCAGACTCCTACGCAACTCCGTTCCACTACTTCGGGAGTTGATTTTGGTGCTTCGCAAGTGTTGGCGCATATGGGTCAGAACAACCCGTCGATGCAGTTTCCTGTGTTCGACGGTGATAATCCTCAGAGGTGGCAAACCCTAGCTGAGCAATACTTTGCCATGTTCGCTATACATCAGTCTTACTGGGTTTCGATGGCTACACTGAATTTCAGTGGTTCACCGAAAGTGTGGTTACATTCAGTTCGTAAGAAGTTAGCTAGTCTGGACTGGGATAGTTTTTGTACTCTTATTTGCACTCGATTTGGTAGGGATAGACACCAAATGCTTTTACGAGAGTTTTATACTCTGAAGCAAACTGATACAGTAGCAGATTACATAGCTCAATTCGAACATATTATGAACAATCTCATAGCATATTTTGATACGGTTCATCCTCTGTATTTTTTGACACGCTTCATTGAGGGTTTGAGGTCTGATATTCGAGCAGTTGTCATGGTGCAAAGACCGGTTGATCTTGACTCAGCCTGTGCATTGGCTTTATTGCAAGAAGAAGTGATCGACAGTATTCAACCCAGCAATTACAGAGGTGGTGATTGCCTTTACCCGCACCTCCTTCTCGGCAGACATTCCAGAATATCACCAACAATGTGCATGACAGACGTCCTCCTGATCCAGCAAGAAATTTTTCTGATCCTCACGCTGGTTCTAAGTTAGCAACACTCAAGGCGTACAGAAGAGCCTGAGGTTTATGTTTCAAATGTGGTGAACGATGGGGTCCTGATCATACCTTTCCTGCTACCATACAACTACATATAGTGAAGGAATTGTTGGAATTCATGGGAGCTGATGCGTTGGGCATGTCTGATGATCAAGCACCAGTGGGAAAAGCTAAGGAAAATTGTTGTGCCATTTCCTTGTAGGCACTGTCAGATGAATTGATCGACAAGGATAACAATAATTCTGTTATTCAACTGCAAGGTTGGTTACAAGGAGTGGAGGTTCATATGTTGGTTGATTCTGGCAGCTCAAGTTCTTTCATCAACAAACGGTTGCAAGCTCAATTGAAGGGTGTCTCTGCGGTGACTAATCCTGTTCGGGTAAAGGTGGCTGATGACAAAGAATTGTCTTGAATCCTGAACTGCAGTTGGGTGTCCCAGGGCCATGAATTCTTTACAGACTTCAAGCTGTTGCAACTCGGTGCTTTTGATGTCATATTAGGACAAGACTGGCTATGCAAACATAGTCCTATGCACATTGATTGGGCATCAAAACGCCTTAAGGTGAATGATGATGGTTTTGATGTTTATGAAGGGAATCGTATGCAGAAAACAAAAATTTCCTAGCAATGATAACCATAACCTAGCCATGATATATTACAATGCAGATATACCGTAACGGAGGGGATCGATATACGTACCCTCGTAGACCGATAGCGGGGATTACGCTCCCGCAACAAGCGTTGTCGAAGTAGACGACGTAGCCGACCTCGAGGTCGCGAAGAACTTGGCGCGACGAAGATGAAGACGGCGCGATGATGACGACGATGGCGCCGACCTCAAGGTGGTGAGGACGAACCTCTCCAAGTGCCTCAAGTGTGGCACCTCGCAGGGCTTCACACACGTATGGTGAAGATGACGACCTCCGGGCTCCGATCCAGCCGAGCAGCGGAAGTAGAAGACTTGGACCGAAGAACCGATAGCACGGCGGTGTGCATATGGTGGAGAAAACCTCAACCCGTGCGCAACCCCATTTGCGGAGTCACGTCTAAAACAGATGAGAGAGAGAGAGAAATTCTGGTGTCTTTTTCCAAGGCATGGGCACCTCCTTATATAGGTGGAGGGAGGCTGCCAACCTTGCTGGATGGGCGGTGTGGGACTAAATCCCACACCAGCCGCACCAGCATGGTGCGCCGGCCCAGATGGGCGCCATGTGGCCCATCCGGCCACCTCCCTTGGTGCGCCCCACTTGGGGGAAAGTTTCCCCCCATTTGGGCCTTTCTTCCACAAGTTAGGCCCATTTAGAATTGGGGCCACCTAAAAATCCGAAAATAAATAAATAAAAATGTATTTAACTACTAATTACACCAATTAATATTAAACACATATTATCTAATTTATTCCGAGTCCGAAAAACATTTCTCCGACCCCCGAACTCCGTCGGATATCACCCGGAACACTTCCGGTGTTCTTCTCTCTATTTTCTTCTCTACGTCCAATCTAAATAAACGTCACTCCCCTTAAGTGTGTCACCCTAGCGGTTCGAGAATACTCCAGACATGATCGAGACCCGTTTTCCGATCAATGACTATCAGGGAGACCTGGATGGCTATGATAGTCCCTGTGCATCACGAATAACTTTGTCGTTCGAACCTTAGACGTCAAGTCTCAGGCCTTTTGCCAGGCGATACTTAGTTTGTCCGAGACTCGATCTCAGGCATCGCGATACCTAGACCGATCTCGTTACAGACAATACTATTCTTTACTCGTCTGTGATATTACATCCTCGTGACCTAGTCACATGCTTGGAAGCTCATTGATGTAATCTCACCGAGTGGGCCCAGAGTATCTATCCTGCTATGCGGATTGGCAAATCCCGCTCTTGATCCCTCGCCTCAACCACTTCCTTCCGATACCCGAGAGGAACACCTTTATTGTCACACTATGTAAGATATGACGTTTGATGCAATCAAAGTATTTTTCAGAAATAGCAATTTGAGTTGATCTCACGGTCGAAGGCGTAAGTACTACGTCCTACAAATATTGGGTGTGTCCATCACATCATTCACCTAATGATTGACACCATTGTCAATTGACATAAATGTCACATGATCGAGAAACCTCGATCATCGATTGCACAATGGACTAGTTAAATAGAGCCTACTAGGGATCTGGTTGTTTACGTATCACACGTGTATTAATGTTTTCGCTTAATACAGTTATAACATGATACAAAACGTATTATGAACAATTGAGATATGTCAAATAAAATATCTTTATTAATTTCCTCTAGGGCATATCTCCAACTGAAAGTGCATGTGTTGCCCCATGCGTGGTTTTGGTAATTAATGACATTCCCCATGGACTAATGTTTGCATTGAGTTATCCTTATAGATCGATCTTGTCCATGGGAAAAGATTGGAGTTCATTTGTTGGACTCTAGAAGATAATGTGATGACCAAGATTCTTTCCAATGGTTTATATAAAGAATGATCATGTAGAGATTGAACATATTGCAAGTATGTCTTGAAGGATTCAAGACATCATCTTTGTGAAAAGAGAGAAGATTAAGAAGTGCAAGTTTAATACGATTCATCTTGGAAGATAGCATTGGATTGAAGCTTGCAATGGATACATGAAGATAGAGCTTAGCGAGGCTCTCCCATAATGGTGTATGGGGAGTATTTGGAGAAGTCTCATCAAGCATGTGCTAGCAAGCACAATCAAGAAAGGTGTTCCAATTTGAGGGAGTCAAGATCGTCATCTAGCTCAAGTGGAATGCGCAAGGCAAAGGTATGATCTTGATAGGGTTTCTATTTTACCGGTCTCATGGGTGTTAGTGGGAGACCGGGTTATAGGATAGACGGCGTACTATCAAGAGGGGCTCTCAAGTGAGTAACTTGATCGCATATTTGTGGAGAGCTCAAGCCTCTGCATACTTGGCATATCATCTTTCTTGGTTCTTATTTTGCTTTCTTCCATGTGTGAATTTAGAGCTTGTGTTCATCTCCATACCAAGCTCTAGTTCATCAAAAACGGATTTCATATGCATATCTTGTTACGTTTTTGATATTGGAGGTTTTACCGGCTTATCTTTTCTAGAGAGGTCGAACTCTCTTCTTGTGGTTTCCTCCTCACGTCATGGACTATGATGTGTATATGCATGATCTTATAGGGCTTGTGATTATCTTCTAAACAAGCCCAAGATCATAGAAAACGGAGTCTTGATGATTATCTTGTTGAGTTTTGATGTTGGAGGATTTACCGGTTGTTATTTTATAGAGAAGGTTTACCTTTCTACATTTTGTTTTATCCTCCCATGTTGGACTATGATATTTCTCTACATGATCTTGTAAAGCTCTTCGTTGCAATTCCAACGAGCCCAAGAACATCGAAAACGGAGTCCGGATGATCAAGATATGTCCGTTTTCATATTGGGTGTTTTTCTGCAGTTTTTAGACCAGCCTAGACCAGGCCGGAATCCTCAGGTGGTAGGCCGGACAGGCCGGCCCCAGGCCGGTTTCGTGAAATCTGAGCATAACTGTTGGATTTCGGGGACCTATTTAAGGGGCCTTCTTCCCCAATGGTTCCCTAACTTATTGAGCTTGTTTTTCCCCTCTCTCTCCTCCATTGTTGACCTTGGAAAAGCTTGCCCCCTCTTAATCCCTTCCACGATTCTTGCATATCTTTGAGGGAAAAGTGAGAGGAGATCTAAATCTACAATTCCACCAATCCATCTCTCCTCTAAGTGAGGGGAACCTAGTAGATCTTGATCTTGAAGTTCTTGGTGTTTCTCCTTCTTTGTTCTTCCTATCTTCTCCCCCCATAAGCATTAGTTGCTTGTGGTGGGATTTGAGAGTGAAGGATTTGAGCACTTGTGCTGTTGCCATTGCTTTGTGCATCGGTTTGTGCTCTCCACGAGGATTCGTGGAAGTGGAAAGTTTGTGCGCTTGTTACTCTTGGGTCTTTGGACCCTAGATGCCTCTGTGGTGGTTGAGACCTCTTGTGGTCATTTGTAGCTGTTCGGGAGCCCCCAATTCATTTGTGGGTGTGTGTGCCCCGGATCGTTGTTGTGAAGGCTCCGGATTCCGCCTTGAAGGATTCCGATAGTGGAAGGTGAACCAATCCTTTGTGATGCGGTTCATCGGAGAATAGGGTGAGCCTTTATGGCGTTGAGATCGACCTTTGTGGTGTCTCACACATCTCCAACGAGACGTACTCCCCTAAAAAGGAGGAACTCAGGAATACATCCTCGTCTCCACGTGCCTCGGTTATTTTCTATACCCGAGCTCTTTACTTATGCACTTTACATTGTGATAGCCTTCGTGCTTGAAGTATTCTATATTGCTATCACTGTGTTGCTTGTCTTGCTTAGCATAAATTGTTGGTGCACATAGGTGAGCCTAGTATATTTAGGTTGTTGGCTTGTTAATTTAAACACCTAGTTTTATTCCGCAATTATCAATACTAAACCGGAAAAGTTTAAATCGCCTATTCACCCCCCCTCTAGGCGACATCCTTGTCCTTTCAATTGCTATCTGAGCCTGGGCTCTCTTTTTGGGCTTTACCGCCTAGAGAGTAAAGATGTCGCTTAGAGAATTAGTGCACGATTCCACTCTTATATTTGATGGCACAAATTGTGATGCTTGGAAAATTCGCATGCTTAATCTTTTTAGGGACATGGGTCCAAATTATATTAAGAGAATTGTTGATATGAGTTTTTCTCCTCCAATGTATTCCCAAGAATTATCTATAGAGGATGAGGAAAACTCTTATCTCGATACTCTAGTATCTAATGGGTTTATATGTGTTTTGAGCGATGTAGTTCTTGCATCAATCATGCCTTTTCGGAATGCTCATGAGCTTTGGACCAAGCTTCAAGATAAATATGAAGTGTGAAATATTATTGAGGATGATTGTTCTCCCTCCACCTCCGGCCGTGACGAGTTCACAACTTCTTCCACTTCACCAACATGTGATTTGTCACAAGGTAATGATATGGTGAGTGGTGATAGAAATTGTTTTGTTGATGGTGAATATTCTATTGACTATACTTCATCTCTATCTCATTGTAATGATCTATCTTTAGACTTAAACACTTCTAGCACTCCAAATGTTTTACATGCTAGTGTTGCTAGTCCTTGCATATCATGTAATAGTTGCTCAACTAAATCTCATGATGATATGCTTCCTATGTGTTGTTGCCATGAAAATAATTCTTCCACATCCTGTAGTATTTGTGTGGCTAACAATGTAGAGGAATCCCAACATTTGTTGGAACAAGACATGGGCCTCAATGGTGCATCAAGTAATTCTCCATCATCAACGTCCATTACCCACTTTTGCCTTATGGCTAGAGATTCAAAGGTATCTCCACCTTTGGAACCCTCTACATCTTGTGATGATGTGGATGAGGATTCTTATGGAGAACATATGGATGTTGAATCCTTAACAAAGAAGGGTGAGATGGTATTTGGTGCTCTCCCCAAAGGTAGCAAAGCTATCCCTCCTCTATGTGAAATCATTGCTTATGTTATTAAGAGTAGGGAAATCATTGAGGGTTTGGAAACTCAAATTGATGAGAGATATAAAATTGAGAGAGAGGATGCTATTGAAAAGGCTTCCTTAGAAAATGCTCTTGAGGAAGAACAAGAGCTTCGAGTGTCTCCTGAGGAGAAACTTGAATCTCTTGATGAATCAAATGATCTTATTATTGCTAAAATCATTAAGGAAAGAGATCATGCTATTGCTAAATATAAAGTGCTTAAAAAGGAAAAAGTTGAATTTAGTGTTGGCAATGCTAGACTAATTGAGGACATAGAGAGACTTGACAAAGCCCACAAGGCTTTAGAAAGTGAACACTCTCTCCTTATCAAGTCTCATGATCAACTCCAAACTCAACTATCTAAAAATGATGAGCTTGCCAAGTTTCCTTCTTCCATTTCTAATATTGATAATGCTTGTGCTACTAACTCCATTTCTCGTGAAGCATCTATTTTGAAGGAGAATGTTGAGCTAAGGGCTCAACTTGAGTTGCTAACTAGCAAGTATAGGAAATTGGAAGAAAGTCATGAAAAACTATCTAGCTCTAATGAGGATCTTCTAGCATCCTATGCTAAGCTAAAGTTAGCTCGTGAGGCTATTATGTCAAAGGTAACATCGTGTGAGCCTCATGTGGACAATGGCACAACTTCCTCTCACAATGCTTTATTGCCATGTGCTAGTCGTAATAATTCTACATCACATACTATTGCTAAATCTTGTGATGAATTACCTTCCTTACCTTGTTGCTCTAACATTGAAGCATCTACTTCCTCTAGTGTTTGTATTGATACTAACCATGTAGAGGAGTTAAAAGAGCTCAAGGCTCAAGTCACTTCTTTGAAGAAAGACTTGGAAAAGCGTCATGTTGGGAGGTCCACACTTGACAATGTGTTGAGTGTTCAAAGACGGCCCAATGACAAGAGTGGACTTGGATTCAACTCCAACAACAAGAACAAGTCCAAGCCTAGCCAGAAGAACAAGGGCCAAGAACAAGTCAAGTATTCGGCCAAGATTATTTGCTTCAAGTGCAAAGTTGAAGGGCACCATGTTAGATCTTGCCCTTTGAAGAAGAAGTCTCTTAGTGAGAAGCAACATGGAAAGATGTCTCAAGTTCAAACTCAAGTCTCTCAAGTTAAAGCAAGGCCTCTTCCCAAGAAGAATCAAGCTACAAGGACATAGCGAAGCTTGTCGCCTTTTGGTGATATGAGGATGACACCTGCGCCGCGCCTTCGTTCTTCTTTGAGCCGTCGAAGTACATAGTCCATGAGTTGGACACATCTGGTGCCCTGGCAACTGAGTTCGATCCACTCGGTATGGAAGTCAGGTAAGACTTGTGCTTTGATGGCCTTGGGTAATCATACTTGATCTCGTGGTCCTAGCTCGATGAGCCATTTTGCGACTCGCCCAGTTGCGTTGGGATTTGTGAGGATGTCTCCGATCCCTGAGGTGCTGATTACAGTGATCGGGTGCTCTGCGAAGTAGTGCGTCAGCTTCCTTGAGGACATGAACACGGCGTAGGCCAGCTTTTGATAATGCGGGTACCGCTGCTTTGATATGGAGAGGACTTCACTCAAGTAGTAGACTGGGCGTTGTATGCTTTGGGCGTGTCCCTCCTCCATGCGTTCGACTACCAGTACGGTACTTACCACCCTGTTAGTTGCGGAGACATACAGGTATAGTGGCTCACGTTCCCTTGGTGCGACGAGGATTGGAGGGCTTGTGAGGACTCGCTTGAGGTCCGTGAAGGCTGCTTCGGCTTCTGGCGTCCACTCGAATTTGTCTGCTTTCTTCATCAGTCGATAGAACGGGAGTGCTTTTTCGCCCAGTTTGCTGATGAATCGACTGAGTGCTGCCACTCGACCGCTAATTTTTTACGTCATGGAGCTTTGAAGGCCTTTGCATTGTCAAGATGGCCTGTATTTTCTCCGGGTCCGCCTCGATTCCACGAGCCGAGACTAGATACCCCAGGAGCTGCCCGGCTGGCACGCCGAACGTGCACTTCTTCGGGTTGAGCTTGATGTGGAAGCGTTTGAGGTTTGCGAACGTCTCTCGCAAGTCATCGAGTAGTGTGTTTTCCTCCCTTGTTGTGATGACGATGTCGTCTACGTAGACCTGGACGTTTCGCCCAATTTGCTTCTTGAGGCAGTCTTGCATCATGCGCTGGTAGGTTGCGCCTGCGTTCTTGAGCCCGAAAGGCATGTTGTGTAGCAGTAGACCCCGAGTGGGGTTATGAACGCCGTTTTCTCTTCATCTCTTCCTTCATCCTTATCTGGTGGTAACCTGAGTAAGCATCCAGGAAGGACAAGCGAGCGCACCCGGCGGTGGAGTCGACGATCTGGTCGATTCGAGGTAGTGGAAAGTGATCCTTTGGACACATTTATTGAGTGCTGTGAAATCTACGCACATCCGAAGGATATCTGTGTGCTTCTTCTCTACAAGTACGGGGTTAGCCACCCATTGTGATTTCTTGATTTCTCTGATGAAACCTGCTGCGAGTAGTCTGTCGACTTCGGCTTCGACTGCGGTTCTTTTCGGGCCGGATATGCGGCGCATTGTTTGCTTGACTGGTTTAGCATCTGGAAATAATTGGAGAGAGTGCTCGGCGAATTCCCTGGGAATACCTGGCATGTCGGCTGGACACCACGCAAATATATCCCAGTTCTCACGGAGGAATTCGACGAGCGCGCTTTCCTATGCGATAGGCAGACTCGAAGAGACATTGACTGTCTTGGTCGGTCAGTCGGGTGCACCTGATGCGACCTTGTGTCATTGGTGGCATTGAATGCTCTGTCGACTGCCACCTTCTTGTGCTCCGGCATAAGTGTTCGATCGTTGGAGACCGCTAGATCGGCGAGTGTTGCTTCCATGCCGAACATCTCAGAGATTTTGCTAAACTCTCGGTCGCAAGAATCGGACTTTTGGAAGTTTCCTTTGACTGTGATTACTCCTTTTGGTCCAGGCATTTTCAGCTGGAGGTATGCGTAGTGTGGGACGCCATGAATCGAGCGAACGTCGGGCGTCCAAGTATGGCGTGGTATTGTGACTTCCAGTCGACAACTTCGAACTCAATCGACTCTGTCCTGAAGTGGTTTTTGTCCCCGAACGTAACGTCGAGTTGTATGGTGCCTTCTGGGCTTATTGCTTTGCCTGGGACGATACCGTGAAAGGTATTTGAGGATTTTGGCAGGTTTTCGACTGACCTGTTCATTTTGCGGAGCGTATCCGCGAAGATGATGTTTATGCCGCTGCCACCATCCATGAAGACCTTGGACATGGCGTAACCTCCAATTTGGGCGTCGAGTACCAGAGCAGAGTGCCCTGGACGAACTACCGATGGTGGGTGGTCCTCTCTGCTGAAGCTTATTGCAGTTTCGGATCCCTTCAAGAATTCAGTTACGGCAGGAGGTGACATGACCGCCATATTTACTTGTCGAGTGCGAAGTTTTTGCTCCCTGTTGGAAGGGCGACCTTTCTGTATCATGTACATCTGCCCTTGGGGCGGAGGGTACTGAGGTTCGTCCACCCGAGGTACGGGTTGTATGGCACCCGCGATATTTCCGCCTGCGGCAGGCTGTGGTGGTGGAGGTGGTGCCATCAGAACGGCACATTGTTTGGCTGAGGCACAGGTGCAGGTGCGGGTGCGTGTGCGGCTGTTGCCTTTCTGAGTTGCACGTATTCAGATGCTAGTTGGTCGAATTCTCTGCAGTTTCTCATCGAGTGATTGGAGCGCAATTTTCCGTCTTCCCCCTTGTACAGGTGGAATCTGCAATCAGCATCCATCTTGTCATCGAATGATCGCTCGTTTGTGCGCCGGAGCGCGACTTGCGCCAATCTTTCTTCTTGTAGCTGTCGCTGCGTTGGTTGCGGTCTCGACTGTCCCGCGATCATCTCGACTGTCCCGGCGATCATCTCGACTATCCCGTCGATCTTCTGACCGTCGGTCGCTTCTGTCTTGGTCGTTGCGGGGTGTGGAGAATCCAGCCGCCATGAATTCGGGTCTGTCGTCGTCGTAGTGACGTTTTGAACGTTTGCGCCTCCGGTCGTCTCTGTACGAGTCCTGCGGCTTCGACTGCCGCTATCATGATTGTCACGGGGTGAGGACCCACGTGTGGTGCGCGCCATGTCTTCTCCGTCTGCCCACTCAGTCGCGATCTTTAGGAGGTTAGCCACAGAGGTTGGCTTTTGGCGACCAAGTGCTTCTTTGAAATCTCGCCTGGCGAGGCCCATGATGAAAGCATCCATGGCCATATCTTCTGAAATTACTCCAACTGAGTTGCGTATCTCAGTCCATCGTCGGATGTATGACCTCAACGTTTCGTCCGACCGTTGAATGCAGGCTCTCAGTTCTTCGAACGTTTTTGGTCGCTCACATAGAGGCTCGAAGTTTTTGATGAAGTCTGCGCGGAAGTGATCCCACGAGTCGTATGTTGATGGAGGTAGAGCCTTGAGCCAGTCGCGGGCTGTGCCTTCGAGCATGAGTCGTATGTATTGCATGGCTGTGGTATTTGTGCCTCGTTGGCACGAGACAGCCAGTCTGTAGTCTTCCAGCCATCCTGAAGGTTCCTGTCGACCCGTGTATTTGGGCTGTTCAGATGTGAGTTTGAACCCTTTGGGCATCCGTGTCTCGCGGACGCGTCGAGTGAAGCACAGAGCTCCGCATGGCTCAGGCTCCTGATCAGAGTACGAGTCGCTACTGTAAGATATGCGTGATCTGCTTCTGGACCTGCGCCGGCGTGAGCCGCTCCTTTCCTTCGAGTGGTGACGCGACCACTGCGATTATGTTCTTCACGACGCGGTTTTACTATGGCACGGTCTCGACTCCCTCCTGGAGTTTTTGGATTTGGCGTATGGCCTTCGCCGCTAAGGCGAGTGATTTGATCTGTTGGCGATGTAGTTTTGCATTGGGGTCATCCGCTGGAGGCTTGATTGCCTCTAGGTATGCTGCAGCATAAAGAGGGCACCCGCAGCTGTTTTGGGTACTGGCACTCCCTCCTCGTCGAATGTCATGAAAGAGTGGCCTAAGTTGCGGGTGAGTGATGCCCTCTCATCTTCCGCGAGGTGTGATAGCCTTGATCTGGGTCTTGTGTCTGCTCGCCCGGTGGAGCTCATCGAGAGCTGTCTTCTCCGTACACTCGACAAGCTAGATTGCTTTTTACGTTCTTCGAGTGTTGCCTGATCTGCTGCAGTCGAAGTGATTCCTGCCAGTTGGAGTACTGGAAGGTCAACATCTCCTCTCTTGTTGCGTCCACTGGCATCATTGTGCACTCCTTGATGACTTTATCTTCAGCAGTAATTGTGAGAGTTGTACTCCATCCGGCATAGTAACTGTGCACGGGAATTCTGTAGGCCTGCGGCTGGCCGCAATGTCAGATGATTCTGCGGCGAAGGCAACGTAGACCTGCTGGGTTATCACCCGAGGGTATGAGTATGTGTTTTCGAGTCCCGTCATGGACTCGACGTCTTCATCGAGACTCATATCAGAGCCAGTATGCCAGTCGAACGGCCCATCTGGGCGGATCTCGCTGTCGATGTTTTCATCGCCTATGCTCATCTCGGTGTCGGCGAAGTTGTTATGGATCTCGAGGTTGAGGTTGTTGTTGGTGCAGATCTCGCAGTCGACGTGGTTGTCGATATGAGTTTCGGGCTCATCGAAGTCGCTGAGGGAGATCCCGCAGTCGAAGCTATCCTTGAGTGGAAGATTGAGCTCGGGATCGTTTGTGCGGTATGCTGATTCAGCCTCCTCTCCTTGGAGTTCTTTTGCAAAGAACTCGTCGATCTCTCGAGTTGACATGGTTGTTGCAGACGAGCAGGCTTGGAGGATCGACGATGGTATGGACGCAGTTGATGGATCCACAGTCGAAGGAGCCGCAATCGATGGAGCCTCGGGTGCGGAGTGCGAGTTGGCGTGGATCTGTCAAGTCCTGCATACCAAGCTTATTTACGAAAAAATTGAACGAACCAACGGTTAAACCCAAACCTGACTCGAGATCAGCGAACGTCTCCTGGAATTCTGGCGAGTGCGGCTCGAAGTTCATCAGAGGATATGATGTGCTTTTTGCAGGTGAAGTTGGCGTGCTGCCGTTTGTCGAGTGAGTCGGCGAGTTGCCGTGTGCCGCCTGAGTCGGCGAGTTCTGGTTTGTTGATGTAGCCGGCGAGTTGCCATTTGTAGCTGCGATCGGCGAGTCGCCATTTTCCGATGGAACCGAAGAAACCGTGAGTCCAGCACTATTCTTTCCCACAGATGGCGCCAATTGACGAGGGGTTAACTCATCAAACCCCATGGTTAAGGACAGGGTTGAGATTACGAGAGAGAACGTGGTAGAGCTGGTAGTTTCGTCGGCTGACAAGCAAAAGCAGGGATTTTACCCAGGTTCAGGCCTCTAGAGAGTAACACCCTACTTCCTGCTTGTCTGGTATTGATCTGGTGTGAATATGCGAGCTACAATGGGGTCCCGGCGAGATATCGATCTCGCTAGGGTTTTGGTGGTTCGAGTATTGCGTGTCCTGGATCGGTGGCCCTCCCAACCTTAATATAATAGGCTGGGTCTCGGGAGTTCGCAACCGACTCAGATTACATGTAAGGAAAGCCTAAACCGACTATGCCTATGTCTAATCTTGGAGGATACTCCATCTTGTTGGGCCTTTCGTCATGGGCTTCATGTAGGCTCTTGATAGTTGGGCCTTAGTCGATACGTGCACCAGGTACCTTATGGTAGGGTACCCGAGATGTATATCCTTGTCACCCTCCTCAAGTCAAGACTCCAACTAAGAAGAAAGGAGGAAGCCAATGTTGCTACATATGTCGTGAGAAGGGTCACTTTGCTTCTTCATTCACTAATGGTACCTTATCCAACCCCATTATTATTGATGATGTTTATTCTCTTTGGAAGGATAAGGTTGGCAATGTGTTTGCCAAATATGTTGTTACTCATACCCAACTTGGTTGGGGACCAACAAGCTAAA
This sequence comes from Poa pratensis, assembly GCA_947311845.1. Lineage (NCBI taxonomy): Eukaryota > Viridiplantae > Streptophyta > Magnoliopsida > Poales > Poaceae > Poa > Poa pratensis. The sequence continues at coordinate 69,469,890 of CAMZMU010000036.1, read as the reverse complement.
ACTTGATCGATAGGTGTTGTTGGAGGACATTGGAGACTTGGCTACATCTTGAAGAATTAAGGGATCTTCATATATTACATTCTCTCAAGCCAAGTCATTTGGATTATATTGTTCTATCAAATATTCAATGTTCCTCCTTGCGGTAACTTTTATTTAAAATCATATATACATTAAAATCATATATACATTGAAAGTTGCTCTCTACTTACTTATCTTGAGTAATCAAGAATGTGTACGTTGGTTTGCACACCATTTACTTGTGTTGAGCCTTATTGCTTTTATTTGATATCTTATTGATGTCTACGCACGCTTCTATTCTTGTAGACAGTGTTGGGCCTCCAAGTGCAGAGGTTTGTAGAACAGCAGCAAGTTTCCCTTAAGTGAATCACCAAAGGTTTATCGAACTCAGTGAGGTAGAGGTCAAAGATATCCCTCTCAAGCAACCCTGCAATTAGGATACAAGAAGTCTCTTGTGTCCCCAACACACCTAATACACTTGTCAGATGTATAGGTGCACTAGTTCGGCGAAGAGATATTAAAATACAAGTGATATGGATGATTATAAGTGGTAATTGCAATCTGAAATAAAAATGGCAGCAAGCAAACATGTAGCAGAACTGGTTGTAAACGGTGTTTCAATGCTTAGAAACAAGTCCTAGGGATCATACTTTCACTAGTGGACACTCTCAACAATAATAATATAATTGAATACATAGATATTTCCTCTTCACTATGTTACTCTGAATTATTCTCTCGTTGGATAACGAACACCAATCCACTGCGTAGGGCTATAAAAGCACACCTTAAAGTCGCATTCCACATCTAGGGAACCCCACACTGTCAACTTGAGCGCCCTAAAATAGTACTAGACAAACACCACAATTTCATAGAGACATCCAACACAAATAATAACTCATGATAAGTATTCCTGTAATCTTTAGCCTAAGAGCTACACACGGTGCGCACACTGTCAACTTCGCACCGTGGGACAAAGATGACTCCGGAGTTTACATTAATAAGACCACTTTGAGTAGCATAATCATAAGATAATGAAGAGTAACATCTATGGATTCAACTAGATTACAAAGCTCATGATCACATAAAGATCACACCGTGGGAGAGAGAGATAAACCACATAGCTACCGGTAGAGCCCTCAGCCCCGATGAAGAACTACTCCCTCCTCATCATGGGAGGTAGCAACGGTGATGAAGATGGCGGTGGCGTTGATGGAGATGGCTCCGGGGGCAATTCCCCGTCCCGACTGGGTGCCGAAACAGAGACTTCTGTCCCCCGAATTAGGGTTTTTGGTGGCGGCGGAGCTACGGAACTCTTCTGGAGAAATCGTCGATCCTTTTAGGGTTTGCACCGCGGAGGCAATATATAGTTTTGCATAAGAGTTAACTCATAAAGCAATAGATTCTAAATAAAGGTATTTAACCAACACAAAGGAAGATTTAAGCTTCAGCAATTTCTTTCAACTTTCAACATATATATCTCATGGATATTTGTCAACACAAAGCAATATAATAAGTGCAATATACAAGCATATAAAAATTGTTGCACCAAACTTGACACTAGTGTTTGCTTCTGAGATAGAAAGAAGTAGGAAAACTGACTGAACATAAAAGTAAAAGAAAGGCCCTTCGCAGAGGGAAGCAGGGATTAAATCATGTGCTAGAACTTTTTAAGTTTTTGAAATCATATAGAGAGTAAAAATAAGTTTTGAGAGGTGTTTGTTAATTGTCAACGAATCAGAAAATGGAAAGTACAATATGACCCCTGCCAACCAGACTTTTAAGAGCGGCTCACATGAAGGACGTTATTTCTACCAGCAAGGCAGATCATCCCTCTTCTCTTTTGTTTACACATGCAGATATTTCACTGGTATCATTACTTGTCTGTTAAATCAGGGCAAAAAACGTGAAGAGAATTAAATGGTTAAAGTTGTAATTAATTGGGACTGGGCACCCCATTTGCCAGCTCTTTTTGCAAAATTAATGGATAAGCGGATGTATATGCCGCTAGTCCGGTGGTAAAGTTTGTTTGACAGTTGACATAAAGACATCCACCCCGTCCTCATGAGCTTGGTAAACATTGACACAAAAAGGAGTAATAATTTTTTTGAATAGTTTAAAGGTATCACATGAAAAATTTACTTGGAATGGCAAGGAAATACCACATATAGGTATTTATGGTGGACACAAATGGCATGGATTTTGGCTCAAGGTTTTGGATGCACGAGAAGCATTCCCTCTCAGTACAGAGTTTAGGCTAGCAAGGTTATTTGAAGCAAACACAGGATATCAACCGACACAGCAAGACTTATATGAAAACATATTGCAAGTATTATAAGACTCTACACTGTCTTCCTTGTTAACCAAACCCTTTTACTAGAAAATATCTAGACCTTAGAGATACCAATCATGCAAACCAAATTTCAACGAGCTTTACGGTTGTTCTTCATTAATAGGTTTTAACTACATGATACAAATGCTTAAACATGAACTACTTGATAACTCAAAACAATTGACAAGTATCAAATTATCCAATACAGTGATCTACAAGAATATGTAAGCTTTTTCCATTATACCATCTACCACATGCAGCATTTTCTGTTCCAACCAAACACCAATCAATTTATTTCAACACAAACTCTCCAAATAATTATAAATGAAACAAGAGAGTAACCTATCTAAAAGAACTAACAACTCTGAACAAGAGATGCATGAAAAACAGGAGCTAAAAGCAAACCAGTAGCTAACAAGAATACTCAACAAGTATAAGTGAAGAATAGGGGTATTCACATGAAAAAGCGGAGCGTGTCTCTCTCCCAAACAAGATTGCTAGGATCCAACCAAGTTGATTACAAAAAATAAAACAACAAAGCAAAAATAAAAGCACATATGATGTGAAAGAATTAAAATATAGTTTCACTAGAGATGACCTGATAAGTTGCTGATGAAGAAGGGGTGCCTTGGGCATCCCCAAGCTTAGACGCTTGAGTGTTCTTGAAATATGCTGGGGTGATCCATGGGAGCATCCCAAGCTTAATCTCTTCACTCTTCTTGATCACATTATATCATCCTTCTCTCTTGACCCTTGAAAAACTTCCGCCACACCAAACGAGTAATTCTCATTAGAGGGTTAGTGCACAATCAAAAACTCACATGTTCTATAAGGACACAAACATGACAATTACTTTTTAATCATTAGCTACTACTACTGATGTTATGTGAAGCTCTTCCACCTCAAAAAGAATTCCACTCAACATTAGTAAAAGAGAGAATGCAAAATAAAAGGCAGAATCTGTCTAAAACAGAACAGTCCGTAAAGACGAATTTTTTCGAGGAACTTACGTTGCTCAAATCGAAAAACTTAAAACTAATGAAAGCTGCGTACATATATGAGGATCACGCACAAACATTTTCAGATTTAAATAATTTTTCTGTGATTTTGCAGAAGCAAAACGGTGAACAGCAGAAATCTGTTCCTGCGCAGAAATCCAAATCTAGCATCATCTTCCTATTAGAGGCTCCACTTGGCACAACAATGTAATAAATAAAGATACAAATGCAATGTTACAGAAGTAAACAGCACCTTGACTCAAATAAAGAAAAATCGCAGAAATAAAATAATGGGTTGCCTCCCATAAGCGCTTTTCTTTAACGCCTTTTAGCTAGGCATAGTGATTTTTATGATGCTCACATAAAGATGAGAGTTGAAACATAAAAGAGAGCACCAAGAAGCATATATGCAACATGTTTAAATCTAACACTCTTCCTATGCATAGGAGCCTTGTAAGAAAACAAGTCAACGAAGAACAAAGTGACTAGCATAGGAAGGCAAAACAAGTGCAACTTCAAAAATTTCAACATAAAGAGAGGAGACTTAATATTATTGTGATATATGAATCCATGTCTCCCTCTCTCATCATGACCAGTAGGTCTTAAAGTACCCAGCAAATAAAAGCAAATCAAGAGAAAGCTCAAACATTCATCATAAAGAGAAGAAATTTAGTAACATGAAGATTTCTATAACCATATTTTCCTCTCTCAAAATAATTTTCAGTAGCATTATGAATAAACTCAACAATATAGCTATCACATAAAGCATTATTATCATGATTCACATGCATAAAAGTATCATTACTCTCCACATAAGCATAAACAGTTTCATTAGTAATAGTGGGAGTAAAAGTATCACATCCATCATTGTAATCATCATAAATCCGAGGCATAGAATAATCATAATGAATTTTATCCTCAATAGTAGATGGACTGAAAATATCATATTCATCATTGTAAACATCATATATAGGAGGCATATCAAAATCAACATAAACTATATCCTCAATAGTAGGTGGACTGAAAATATCACAATCATTATAATCATCAGTAGCAAAAGGATTTTCAAAAACTTCACTAGGAGGAGAGGTCTCAAATATATAATCATTTGTAGCAAAAGGATTTTCAAAAACCTCAACCTCCCCAAGCTTAGAGCTTTGCATAGCATTAGCAATAATGGTGTTCATAGAATTCATAGATATAACATTGCTACCATCACGCAAATAATTTTCCATAGGTTTTTTAATTTTCTCTTCAAAAGCATCATATCCTAACTCAAGATAAAGTTCATAAAGATCTCTAATTTTGTTGTTGTTTTCCATTAAGCCTAACTAGTAAAATAAAAACAAGAAACAAAAAGATATAACTGCAGGATCTAAAGAAGATACCTTCCAACACTTACCTCCCCGGCAACGGCGCCAGAAAAGAGCTTGATGTCTACGCACGCTTCTATTCTTGTACACAGTGTTGGGCCTCCAAGTGCAGAGGTTTGTAGAACAGCAGCAAGTTTCCCTTAAGTGTATCACCCAAGGTTTATCGAACTCAGAGAGGTAGAGGTCAAATATATCCCTCTCAAGCAACCCTGCAATTAAGATACAAGAAGTCTCTTGTGTCCCCAACACACCTAATACACTTGTCAGATGTATAGGTGGACTAGTTCGGCGAAGAGATATTAAAATACAAGTGATATGGATGATTATAAGTGGTAATTGCAATCTGAAATAAAAATGGCAGCAAGCAAACATGTAGCATAACTGGTTGTAAACGGTGTTTCAATGCTTAGAAACAAGGCCTAGGGATCATACTTTCACTAGTGGACACTCTCAACAATAATAATATAATTGAATACATAGATATTTCCTCTTCACTATGCTACTCTGAATTATTCTCTCGTTGTATAACGAACACCAATCCACTGCGTAGGGCTATAAAAGCACACCTTAAAGTCGCATTCCACATCTAGGGAACCCCACACTGTCAACTTGAGCGCCCTAAAATAGTACTAGACAAACACCACAATTTCATAGAGACATCCAACACAAATAATAACTCATGATAAGTATTCCTGTAATCTTTAGCCTAAGAGCCACACACGGTGCGCACACTGTCAACTTCGCACCGTGGGACAAAGGTGACTCCGGAATTTACATTAATAAGACCACTTTGAGTAGCATAATCATAAGATAATGAAGAGTAACATCTATGGATCCAACTAGATTACAAAGCTCATGATCACATAAAGATCACACCATGGGAGAGAGAGAGATAAACCACATAGCTACCGGTAGAGCCCTCAGCCCCGATGAAGAACTACTCCCTCCTCATCATGGGAGGCAGCAACGGTGATGAAGATGGCGGTGGCGTCGATGGAGATGGCTCCGGGGGCAATTCTCCGTCCCGGCAGGTTGCCGAAACAGAGACTTCTGTCCCCCGAATTAAGGTTTTTGGTGGCGGCGGAGCTACGGAACTCTTCTGGAGAAATCGTCGATCCTTTTAGGGTTTGCACCGCGGAGGCAATATATGGTCCAAAGGGCGGCGGCTGGAGCGACCCGAGGGGCCCACACCACACCACGGCGCGGTTGGAGGTGGGGCCGCGCCGCCCTATGGTGTGGCGCCTCCTCGGTCGCCTCCGTCTCTCCTTTGGACTCCGTGTACGTGTTGGAAAAATAGGAGGTCCTGTCCAGGTTTCGTCCAATTCCGAGAATATTTCCAGAACAGCTTTTCTGAAATACAAAAACAGCAGAAAACAGGAACTGGCACTGTGGCATCTTGTTAATAGGTTAGTCCCAAAAAATGCATAAAAATGCTATGAAGTGTATGTAAAACATGTAACAATTGGTATAATATCAACATGGAACATCAGAAATTATAGATACCACTAGTAGAGAAAAGCTTATAGCTAGACGGTGATTACGTGGCGCACCCCTAATCGGTAAGCCACAGAATTATTTCTATGGCGCATGGAACAAGGTGCGCCACAGAAGTTTTTGCCTTTCTGTGACGCATTTCTTACCCATGCGCCACTGAAACCAGGAGTTCTGTGGCGCATGCACATGTATGCGCCATAGAAATTTTTTGGGACCCACGGCCAATCATTGGACCAGATCCATCTGGGCAATTTCTGTGGCGCACTGTGCTCGGTGCGCCACAGAAAGTTGGATTTATGTGGCTTCTGTGGCGCATGCTTGTTGATGCGCCACAGAAAGTCTGCTTTCTGTGGCGCACCTAGCCCGTGTGCCACAGAAACTTGGCTTTCTGCGGCGCATCAGCAACCATGCGCCACAGAAAGTGGGTGTCAGATTTACAAAAAGGTGGCAGCCCCACTTTCCCCATGTGACCTTCTCCATTCTCCCATCTAGCTCAAGTTCCTCCTCTCTCCCATGCCATTTTGCCCATACTTTTCTCCATTATTTGTAGTTAAACCTACTTTGTTTGACATATAATTGGTGAGGGCTTGGGGAGAGCCTCCATATATACTCTCCTCCTCTCCCAATACATCTCTTTTTCTCCACTATTTTCTCTCCATCACCACACACTCTCTCTCATCGATCACGGTCACGTCTTGGTAACGGATCTAGATCTACTAGGTGGGTATTGTTGGATGGATATGTATATATATGCATGTTTTGTGTGGCCGGCGGTGTGTATGGATGTTTGTTAATTGTAGGCATGGGAAGCTTGTCGGCGGGCGGTTTGCACGTACATGGCGCGACGATCGATGTTTATACATGAAGCTTGTGTGTGGTGTGCATGAATCTTTGCATGTTGTTGCCTTTTGTTGTTGCTTGCGCCGGCGTGGTGCATGGATGTTTGCCGAAATGTTGATTCATTTCCATTTCGGTAAATTTTTGCACCACCCATATGTCCTACTTTTAGGGGAAGTCATGCCGAATTTTTTCGTCGAACATGCATGTTTGTGTATGTGTGTGTGCATGTTGCGGTTAATTAATTCTAATTAATAACACATACTCTATATGTATACCGCGTAGGCGACCATGGTCATCATGATGAGCTCCGGTCGAATCAGCAGCTACAAGGAAGAAGCGAAGGCGGAAATGATTCGGTGCAACAGGAGCCAGATACGATGTCCGTGTCGAAGTTGCAAACTTGTGAGATGGATCGACCCTGATTCCGGACAATTGGAGGATCACCTGCTCAGGCGCGGTTTCATGCAAGGCTTCAACCAAGCGCCGACAGCAAATGTTGCGCGTGAAGATGAGGGCGGGCAAGATGATCATGACGAAGGAGATGCCGGCGGACATGATGAAGGAGTAGATGGTGGTGGAGAAGACGCGAACACGCAGAACTTGCTAATGTCGGCCTTGATGGACTCTCATGTTCAAGAACTGCTCCTCAAGGAGACGAGCACCGCTAGAGAGAAAGCCAAGCTGGCGCAAATGGAGATAGACAGGAAGACTCCGTTGTATCCTGGGTGCCGGCCACAGGATACGCGCTTGCAAGTAACGCTTGATGCTCTGGAGATGAAGTCGGGAAACAAATGGACCGACGTGAGCTGCAACAAGAACATGCAATTCTTCCACGAGCGACTTCCCGAGGGGAACACATTGCCAACTAGTATCGAGGAGGCCAAGAAAGTCGTGTGCCCTCTTGACCTACCGCACATTAAATACCACGCCTGCATCAATGATTGCGCAATTTATCGGGGTGGAGGACAGAACCACATGTCCGGTGTGCGGCCAAGGACGGTACAAGAGTACTGGGAAGAAAGTTCCTCGAAAAGTGGTATGGTACTTTCCTATCACTCCCCGTATGCAGCGGTATTTCATGGACCCTAAGGAAGCAAAGCTCATGCAATGGCACGCGGAAAGGGAGAAGCCCGAAGAAGATCCGGAGAAGGGCAGGATCCTGACACACCCTTCAGACGCTAGCCAGTGGGAAGAATTGGACGGTGCCTTCAGAAATTTCAGAGGCGACGCAAGGAACGTCAGGCTGGGTATGAGCACCGATGGACTCAATCCGTTCGGCAACCAGAGTAGCATGCATAGCACCTGGCCCGTGTTTGTATGGCCTTACAACCTTCCCCCGTGGCTGTGCACGAAGCAAAGGTACATACACATGAGTATTCTCATTCAGGGGCCGAAACAAGCAGGTGTCCACATACATCTGTATCTCGCGCTGTTGAAAGAGGAGTTAGCCACGTTGTGGGAGACGCCAGCCCGTACGTGGGATACCTACACTGGAGATTATTTCGACATGAGAGCCGCGTTGCTCACGACGGTGCAGGACTATCCTGGTTGCCCATATGTATTGGCCTAGGTAGGCCACGGATTCTGCGCATGTGTCAGGTGCATGGATAAGACCCCGCATCTCCAGCTACCAAGGAATCCCGGGTCTTCGAAAACCGTGTACCCAGGGGCTCGAAGGTGGCTTCGCATGGATCACCCATGGAGAAAACGCGGTGACCTGTTCAATGGTAAGGACGAGCCCGAAGGAGCCCCAAGCCCGAGGAGCGGCACAGAAATCGACGAGCTGTTGAAAAATTGGGAGGAGTGCCTTGCGCCGGGAAAGAAATGACCGAAGGTAGATCCGCTGCTGGGTGTATGGAAAGCGAGGTCTGTTTTCCACGACTTGGAGTACTGGAAGGTCCTCAAGACGCCACATAGCCTCGATATGATGCACATTACGAAGAATGTCACCGAGAGTCTGCTTGGCACTCTTTCCAACATGCCGGAAAAGACCAAGGATGGGACGAAAGCAAGATACGATCTGAAATGGCTTGGTGTCAGGAAAGATCTTCAGGCCCCCGATAGTGATGACGATGATGATGATGATGATGATCAGACGGAAGGGACTCAAGGTCGCCGCAAAAGGGTAAAGAAGAACACGGTGGTGCTTCCCGGTACGTGCTTCACTATGAGTCCGGAGGAGCTCGAGCAATTTTACAGGTGTCTCCTAGGAGTCAAATTTCCTCATGGTTACGCGGGGAAGATAAGCAGATATCTGGACGCAACGAAGAAGAGGTTTAGCGGGATGAAGTCTCACGACTGTCACATGTTGTTGACGCAGATACTTCCCGTTGCGATTCGAGGGATAATGGACGAGCACGTCCGTGATACGCTGCTTGCCCTTTGCAACTTTTTTGATGTCATCAACAGGAAGTCAATCAGCGTGAGGCAGCTCGACAGGCTACAGGAAGAGATCGTGTTGATACTATGCGAGCTCGAGATTTACTTCCCGCCAGCATTCTTTGATATCTGCGTGCATCTCCTTCTCCATGTCGTTGATGACATCAGGCAGCTCGGGCCGACGTTCCTGCACTACATGATGCCGTTCGAAAGGATGAACGGTGTCATGAAAGGATACGTTCGCAACAGGGCCCGTCTAGACGCAAGCATGGCCAAGGGCTTTCTAACCTATGAGTGCATCTCCTTCTGCCAGAATTATCTAAGCACCGAGAACCAGGATGTTGGTCTGCCCAGGAGGAAACACCTCGGCAGGCTCAATGGATATGGTCACCGCGAGGGCACCCTCTCACTCTTTGTCGGCATTCATGGTCGAAAGGACGACTTCGACAGGGCTCACCGGGTCGCACTACAACACTTACAATTGATCGAACCTTGGGTGAAAGAGCACAGAAGCTTAATCGAGAAGAATTACATTGACCTGGGCCGGCCGAGGAAGAAGGTAGACGTAACCAGAGAGCACAACTCCAGCTTCACACGTTGGTTCAAGCAAAGGCAACTGGATCTAGCAAAGAGCAAAACGCCATCTACGGAAGATGAAAAACTCATATTCTCCTTATCACGGGGCCCCGGGCACAACGTAAGGACCTATCAGTCGTACGACATGAGCGGTTTCAGATTTTGCACCGAGGAAAAGGACAGGAATAGCGAATATCAAAACTCAGGAGGCTACTGTCAAGCAAAGATACTTCGGAAGGATCGAGGATATATGGGACCTCAACTACTATGGAGAGTCGGTGCCAATGTTCCGTGTGAGATGGGCCAAGGATGTCGTCAAAGAAGGCCGGTATTTCACCACCATGGTAATACCCGATGCTAAATTGAAGAACGCCTCCGTGAAAAATGAGCCATGGGTACTCGCTAGCCAAGTTGAGCAATGCTTCTTCATTACCGACCCGTCAAAGCCTAGCCGTGTTGTCGTAAGGAGGAGCAAGAGGAGCATCATCGGAATGGAAAGAGACTCCAACGAGGAAGACTTGGACAAGAACGGCGATTCGAAGATCGAGGAGGAATTCGACAAGTACTTCGACATGCCTACTACTAGTACACAAAGAAGGAAGACCTCCGTACCTACTAAAGCTTGTCCATTCACGCGAAGAAATCTCAAGGTGACCGGCCTAAAGTTTTCAACCGCGAAGAAGGGAAAGAAGAGAAGCTAGCTCGGAACCGAGACGATTGAAGAAGACTTTTTTGGTGTATTTAATTTGTGTGTGTGTGTGTGTGAGAGAGACAATGCAACCATATATATGTATTCAATGAATATGTATGAGAGACATTGTGTGTGAGACAATGCAAGAGTATATATATGTATTCAATGAACTGAATATGTATGAGACATTGTGTGTATTTTTTGAACCAAATTTAACCAAAAATATTTTAAAGAAAAAAGTTGAAAAACTACAGCAGCACACAAGTTTTAAACTTCCAGGCCACTAAATTCTGTGGCGCATCCCCTAGCGGATGCGCCACAGAATTCAACAATTCGGTGGCGTATCCCCTAGAGGATGCGCCACAGAATTCTACAATTCTGTGGCGCATCCGCTAGGGGATGCGCCACAGAAATTTCAGTACAACCACTTACATGTGGGCCCTCCCCCGCGCTGCCTCTCTCTTCTCAAATTTCATCAAGTCCAAACCGGCGGTGCCGCGCTCGCGAATCCTCGCCGCCACCACAGAACCACCCCTCGCCGCTGCCCCAACTCGCCGTCAACCCTGCGCGCGCCCCGCCCTAGTTGCCGGCGACCTCCCCTGTGCCCTGCCCCCGCCCTCTCCTGCGTGGCGCTCGTGAACCCTCGGCCCCCGCGCGTGGCGCTCGGCCTCGTCCGCCGCTGTCGCCTCCTCCAAGCTCGGCCTCGTCCGCCACCGTCGCCCCCTGTCCTGCAGACACCCTCGACCTCCCCTCCCTCCCCTCCCCGAGGTGTACTTCCCCTCTCTCCCTCCTCCCTCCCCTACCGAACCTGCACGCAAGGTGTTTGACAAAATTCTGGGTTTCTTGCATGTTTTCTACCTTGGTATACTATGTTCAGTTGTTGGCTACATATTGTCTGCTCGTGGTCCGAAAACAGTATCACAAGTTTAGCAATGCTTGTTATGGTGTGAATTTGTACATCCATATGAATATATTTCTGTTTGCTATGATGCTTCAGAGATTTAAATTGGTTCAAATTAGCCCTTATGTTGGCATCTACGCATACAATTTTCACAAACATAGGGTGTGCGATGTGGTCAGCAATAAATATGATTAAACTGTATGCAATGTTAAAAGGTTCAAACACGAGTTTACAATGAAAACCGTGTGGGATGTCTCCTCCATTGCACACGATTTCTGTAAAAGTGTGTGATAGCCCCCACCATCACCTACCCACACATGGCGACGGTTCAGTAAACTGTGTGTGAAGGACGATTTTAACTGTGTGCGATCTGTACTAGTAAATGTACTACCTACAACAAAATTCTGGGTTTCCTGCATTTTGAGATGGAGTAGTTGCTGCTGCATTTTGGGTTAGGGTTGCTGCAGCATTTTGGGTTAGGGTTGCTGCCATTTTGGGTTAGGGTTGCTGCTGCATTGTATTTTTAGTTTGCTGCTAGTTGTTGATTATTTCACTAATGGTCACTGGTTTGATTAGCTCCCAAAACCATCATGGATAATTAAGCAAACTATTTCAAATCCTTTCAAACTTGATTTGATAAGGAATATGAGATGGAGTAGATAAGATCTATAAAGGTGCATTTCCCAAATTTTCAAGATTTAATCAAATGGGAAAGGCCTAGAAATGCTATCTGTTAACATGAGTGAAGATAGGTTTTACTTGACAGTTTTGGAGTTAGAGAATTTTTACTATCCAGAACAAATTCTCATGTGTTCTCCAACTTCTATATAGGCTATGTGGTGGAGTTAGAGAATTTTTACTTGAGAGTTTTGGAGTTAGAAATGTTATCTGTTAACAGCTCACATGCTACTCTTTGATTGCAGGAAAGCGAAGAGAGATACACAGCCATTGTGCAACCGTGCCAGTGGTGGCCACCTCTTCCAGAAAAGGTAGCTGAGATGGTTCTGTGGTGGTGGTCTTCTGGCCACCACATTCTTGTGGTGGTTTTTTGGTGGTTGTTTTGTGGTGGTGGTGGTTTTGTGGTGGTTGTGAGATGGTTCTGTGGTGGTTCGGATCAGTGGTGGTGGTCTTCTGGCCACCACATTCTTGTGGATGAAATGTTTGCAGGTACCCCGAGAGGCCCTTGAGATTGCCGGAACATCGATTAACTTCCGTTCCGGCAAATTCGGGTACTCCATATGTCCTATTTTTAGCAAAGGTCATGCCAATTTTTTTCGTGAAATTTAGCATGACTTTGCTAAAAATTGGACATATGGGGTATTGCGACTAATGCATGGGCCGGGGTATCTTAGTACTAAATTAAATGATGTTTCTCTTATATTTGTTGTACTAACGTTTTGCCTCTTTTTAATGCAGTGCAAACATGTCGGCCGACGCGCCCGGCCCTTTTAAGCACATGAGCGTCGAATAAGAAGCTAGAGAAAAGAACAAGCCGTTCTGGGCTATGTCCCAGGAGTTGGAGGAGGCGGAGGCCGCCGAACTGGCTCGTGGCGGCGATGGTGACTATGAGATAGAGGATGAGAAACCACCACCACCGATGGCGGCGACCACACGGATGTCGGGGGTGGCGACCACACAGATGTCGGGGGTGGCGACCACACGGATGGTGGTGATGGCAGTAACCCGACCGCTCAGAAGCAGAAGAAGCCGAGGAAGGACCGGACACCGCAAGCGGTCGGCATCGTCACAGACGAGTTCACTGAGGTCAGCTCAAGTGGCCAACCACTGGAGCCTAAGAACCTTGCCTGCGGGTACGGCATGCAACTAGGGTGCATCCTCCGGGAAACCGTGCCGATCAACACGAAGGACCTCAGAAGCAAGGACAATGAGGTTTGGTCCAAACCCTCCTCACGAAGCTTCACCAACGATACAAGTTCCCGGAGCCGTTCAACAAAAAGGTGGACAGTGCAGCCATCACGAAGATGAGCACCGCCTTGAGCAGCTGGAAAACCCGGGTGAAGGCGAAGATTGATAAGGGTCTTAGCTGGGAGGAGATAAGTGCCAAAGAGCCGATGCTCGACGAAGAAGAGTTCAAGGCATCAAGTTGTCCTTACAATCTCCGGAGGCTAAAAAATGGACCAAGTGGGGGAAGGATATGCGGGAACTGAACTTAGGTAACCACCGTTTGGGAAGCGGCGGTTACCGAGGAAAACAACCCGTTTGGGACAAGGAGGATGCCGAGGTTGCAAGAGTTTGAAAAGAGAACCCGTGGCATAAAATCACGGACGAGCAAGTTAGGAACTTTGTTCGGTCCCGCTACTATCTGAAGCCGGGGACGGGGGAATTCGTTACCGACGATAACGATGTGCTGGATTTCGAGAAAGTGCTGGTAAGGAACTTAATTACCGCGGATATCTCAAAGTCCATTGCGTTGATTTCTACGTGGGTTCATTTTAATTTCCTTTGTCTGCAGGAGAAGGAGTTGGAGGCTGAGGCTCAGGCCGGCCCGTCGTCCCAGGAGGGGTCGACGGAGCCGTGGGACACGACTTTCAACAGGGCGATGAACGTTTACAAGGGGAGGGACAAGTCAAAGCCGCCGACGTCAGCTGGCCGTGTGACCGGCTTTGGTAGAGCGTGAAGTTCCTCCAGTACTACAGCACGGACACCGAGATGAGAAAGGAGAGGAGGAAGCCGGCTAGGGATAAAGCCGAGGTTGTCAAGCTAAGGAAGAAGCTGGAGACACTAGAGAACGAAAAGGTGGACTCCAGCACGGTGGACTAGTTAGTGGACGAGAAGGTGGACGAGAAGCTCCGGAGGTTCTTACCCCCTGCATTGCTGGAGGGGATAACTGCTTGGCATGCGGAGGTCAACAGGGGCCGATACACGTGCCCAGCTACACCGGTAGCAACTCCAGCAATAACGTGTCGCCGGTCCTGGTGACCCAACCGGTGCCCCCTACCGTGGATCAACATACTAATAGGCCGGAGAATAATGATAATGCACACGAGCGGCCGGAGAATGATAGGCCGGTCGCCGGCACCGGCGCCCTTGTCTCAACATTAGCCGAGCTCAACGCCATCACCAAGGTAACTAATTAGTTAGTCCGCGGCATCTACTATAACTATGCTTTTGGTGACTGCCATATCTCATGATGCCCAACATGTGTTGACTCCCAGGACATGCCTTGCATACTCCTGCATAGGGTGGGGGCCGGCGGCGAGTTGAAGGAAGTCGCAACGGCCATGATCGTACAACCTTTGACCCGCGATATGCACAACACTAGAATGAGCGAGGTCGTGATGAAAGTCAGGGTGACCGAGGTAGTGCCTGAGTTGTGTGACATCGACCCCCCATGCAACCTCCGGGAGACGAGAAACACATGGTCCTTGGAGAATGCTCCAAGTGCATGATGGAATGGCCGAAGACCCAGATTCGTCTTGGGGATGGTCTTCATGGGGTCAGGCGCACCGACGGCGCCACCTCGAGGCACCGGCCCCCGGTCGTTCGGCCCTCGTCGAGGCGGCCAGAAAAAGCTGTTGCGGATGAACCGCCGCCACAGGCAGCCGTCGCCACCACCCGGAAGGAACCGCCGGTTGTCGCCACCACCGGCCGAAGCTACCGTCGGTCGTCGCCGCCACCAGCCGCCACAAACAATTGTTGGGAACGTCTGAACCGCAACCATCCAAAGACAAAGCCGTTGCACCTCAACTTGGTGGCAACGACGGCGATGATGAGGAGAATGTCGACGTCGATGACTTCCTCAACACTGGCGCCTGCAGGGAAGATTTCTACATGCCTCCTGTGGATGAAGAACCCTTCCGCGGTCACCGCGGTCAACCTCCTCGTCCCACATCATGCACGCAGCACCTGGCCTTCGAGGGTTTATCTCAAGGCACGCCTCCGGATGCAGGCGATCATCAAGCTCAAGACAAATCGAGTAACATTTTCAGCCCTGGCACACTTCAACAGACGGTTTACGCGGGGTTCACTGCACCCCCACAATCCCAAGAGATGAAGAACAAGAAGAAGCATAGGAAGGGAAAAGGATCAAACACCTCTTCGAGCCAGCCAGCTCCTAAGACTATCCGGGGTCGTGAAGACACGATTCCACCCCGTGCGGATGGCTTGACCCGAGTTCATGAAGCTGGTGAACCTATACTGTCTGGGGACTTGCTCCGCCTTGCAGAAGGACCCATGATTTCTTTGCAGGAATCTATCTTGCATCTAGAGAGCCTCCTTCTTAAAGACAAGCAGCCGAGTTACCCAGTGTTCGCGGTCAAGGTGCCAAAGGAGGTGGACTTCGTCCAGGAAGCCCCCGCGGATGTGTTCTTCATAGCGTACGAGGACATCTTCAACCTGTTTCACTCCAGACGGCTGGACTATAACTTGGTCCGCCTATATGCGCTCGATGCGGCGATGAAGATCAGGAGAGATGATACCCCGTACGTGGCGATAGTGGATCCCTACTACATGCGTGACAGCCAGCTGGTGGAAGGATCAAGGACACGGACCATGGCCACGGAGTACCTCCAGAGGCTCATGCTGACCAACAAGAGGAAGAACAACCTTCTTCTGCCTTTCTTTTACGAGTAAGTACACATCCGCTTGCCATCGTCGTATCTTATGCCTTCTTGTAGATTTCTTCCATTGTTGATCATTTGTCCAACATTCCGTTTCAATTGTGTTGAGCAGGGACAAGTACTGCGCACTCATCGTCGTAAGCCCGAGGTGGTCCATTGCCACTTATTTCGACTCGGGGAATAAATGCATGCCGAGGAACTACAACAGAATAAAGGGTGTTCTCGATGAGGCTCTCGAGGGCTATGCCCAAAAGGGAGGCCCTTCCAAAAGAAGGGGGAATCTTTCACGCAGGACAACAAACACAAGTTCATGCATGGGACGGGATTCCATTGCATCAAGCAACTATCTGGCAGCGTGAAGGAGGCCTTCTTTGCCCTCCATCACCTTAAAGGGCTTGTCCGGGATGCAGAGAAAACGAGGATTCCATCTAGTCTCGTAGAATGGGCCAAAAGCGCGGATGCTCTCACCGATGCTGATTATAGACAAGACTTCCATTGCATCCGGCTGCAGTTATCGACGATCATCCTCGAAGATGTCATGAACAAAGCAGGGTCCTACCACTACCCTAGAGGTAGGATGTATTATAAAAGAAAGCCTTGCTAAGCATTACTAGTGTATTTTTTTGTAGAAGTGCATGTGTAGGGTTATATATTATATATATGCTATGCTATGAAACCCAAATAGGATAGCGATATGATTTCCAACCATGACAATTGATTGATTGTCTTGCCTCTCTACTTAGATGAATAAATTATACTCTATTTATATCACTAACCAATATATATCCCAATCCATCTTCAGGGTTGTGTCAGAGGGATATCGAAGAACGACTAGAGGCGCAGAATGACACCAGGGAGTGGAGGACGAAAGAAGGTTATCTACCGTTCCCGGCGCCGCTCAAGAAGAGGACTCCATGATCATGCTCCCACGCGCTCTTGCTCACCATCATCGCCGATGTACTACATTTGATCCTAGTTAGGCGGTGAACAATTCATTTGTAATGTAGTGTCAAATGATGAACTTTTGTTTGTATCATGACTAATTGTGTAAACATTCGGCACTTTGTGACTATATGTATGTATCTCGGGCACTAAGTAATATGTGTGATGACATAGTGATTAATATGTTTGTCTGTTCATATACCTGTCAAATATACCTGTATTTCTGTATAAATCTGTATAAATCCTGTATATACCTGTATTTGTACAGCAAAATGTAAATATACTTGTATTTCTGTTTTACATTTTTGTGGCGCATGGTTTTTTTTGTGGCGCACCATTTTCTGTGGCGCACCAAGCGTGGGTGCGCCACAGAATTGTTCTGCTGTGTACTGCCGAGACATTTCTGTGGCGCACGGCCTGGGTGCGCCACAGAATGTTGGTCTTTCTGTGGCGCACGGGCTGGGTGCGCCACAGAATTATATTTTAGTGGCGACAATTCTGTGGCGCACCCAGCAGATTTGCGGGTGCGCCACAGAATGCCAAAACGGTGCGCCACTAAAAAGCCCTTTTCCTACTAGTGTACGTTTGAGACGTATCACTTATCTTGTTGGCTCTCTTTTTGAGAGATTAATGGACTATCCTATTTTGGGGAAGTGATATGCTTCGTGCACTTCACAACCCTAAAAATGTGTGTACATGAGGAATACCACTTAGTGATGATATATCAACATTATCTATTCTCGATGTGGTATGTCATTCTCATGAGAAATTCAAATTCTATAATGTCCATTAATTATCTCTTGTTGATTTTATTTGCCTCTTGTTAAGAAAATTTGGATTATCACATTATGGGGGAGTAATAAGCCTTGTGCATATTACAAACCTAGAAAATGTGAACATGTGAGGTATTGCCACCTAGAATTGATTTGTTAATAATCTTATTCCTTTGTGACATGTTTCTCAAACAAGTTCCCTTTTGGCTTAAATGATTTTATTTTCTGTTAATTGTTTTTATTTTCTCACTCTTTTGGATCTTGTTTGTGATGGACATTCTGGTACAGTTTTCCCCAAATATGTTCGCATATCCTTTTGGGAAATCAATTGCTTCAAGCTACTCTTTATAGTCGCTTTTCATGATCGCGTGAATACTTGAAGCTATCAAGAATATCTATCTATTTAAGCTTTGGCCTTTAAACCTTATCTTTTGCCATATGCTTATTTGTTGTGAAATTGGTCTTCAATATCATTCCTATATACCACCGAGAAATATCTCTATACTCCTTGTCCTTGACAAGTGATACCATAATTGTGGTGGAATTTGTAGACCATCTTCACTTTGGTTCTTGCTTTGAATTGCCTTATTTTTATTGCCAAGGATTTGGTTTGATCTAACTCCTCTTGTCTTCCTTGTATCTTTTGGATGTTTGTTGCTCTACTCAAAATTTGTTTTATGCCTTCTTGAGTTAGGAAAAGCAATGATCCCATTCATGTGCATTTACATTCAAAGTCATACTTCTTGATAATGCACTATTCTTGGGGAAGCTATCCTACATTGAGTAGAACTCATTCTTTAAATTGGTTTGCATCTTATTGCTTTCCTTGAACATGACTAGTGTTTGAATAATATGTATGGAGAGTGATGATCCCATTTGTGTGCATTTTGTATTCAAATGCAAGATCATAAATAATGCACAAATCTTGGGGAGCAATTCTATATGCTTTTGAACATTAGTTGTCTTCAATTGGTTTGATCCCGATGACGTGTCTCCTTGGAAGACAAACATTTTTCATATTGGTACTTTGTGCCATCATGAAAAGTGTAGAGGGTTTGGTTTATTCCTTGATGGTATTTTCTTCATTTGGTATCTTACCTTCATTTGGGCTTTTCAAAGTGGTATCTTCCATCATGTGTTGATTTGGGTTTTTGATATAATTTGGACAATCCTCTTTCGTGTCACACTTATGTGTGCTTTCTTATTTTAAATGGTGTTTTGTCCAAATTGTATCTCGTTTGGTTCTTGGAAGTCTTGTGCATGCATATTTACTATATGTATATCTTATGGCATGCTTACTTTCGTTGATCCAATATATAGGATAAAACTCCATCAAATCCTAAATGGCTAAGATGTGCATGAAATTCAATTTCATATCAATATGCACATATTTATGTGGAGTTTGTCCTATGTATTGTAGTTGCTCTAACTACTTGGGCCCAATAAGTTTGGGAACCATTTTGTACTTGAATTGGTTTTAGGTACTTTGGAATGCATTGGGAGCTTGTCTCATTTACAAGGAAGGTGTTATCACCATGTGCTTATTGGAGCCAAGCTCGGATGATCGTGAACTCTTATCTTCTACATCACCAATGCTATCTCGGTAACAAGTATCTACCTCATGCATACTTTCTAGCTTTCAACCTTGTGTAGGTTGTATCTTGGCATGAATTTCTTTTGTTGCAATTGATGTGGTTCTTGCAAAGTTCTTATTCAAACATCTTTATTGCAAATGTGAGCAAGCCGGGATGATTTCACATCAAGGGGAATATATATAATCATTTTATTGATTCACCAATCCCAAATATGGTAATCTAGCAAGTTTCTCAAAGTCTCTCATGTGCAATATTGATGAATTTGCAAAATCATTTGCCTTTGTGATACTTGTTATCTTTCTCGGAGCATCCCATCTATCACTTTTTCCCTTGTGGACTTTCTTGATGCTATGATGAGATTGTGTTGGAAGTTCATCTATATCCTTTTAAGATAAAATTGAGCTTTGTGCTATGCTTTTAAGCAAAGATCTTATTGGTATATATATGACTTCCACTAGGATATCATGTTCTTAACCGTAGTATCTATTTTGTGTGTGCATGTTTCTTTGTGGACTATATCTTCATGATTGATGTCTACTTAGAAACTTATACACATGAGAGTAGTTACATCTTTAATTGGTATTCCAATCCTTTAGTGACCACCTTTTTTTTACGTTTGATTCTTTGGTGGTTTCTAAAAGGCACAAGCTTTGTGTTTTACTTGGTATTTCGTTTGCATCTTAATAAGCTTGTGGATCAAGTTGCTACATCTTCTTTGGGTTGTGTTTATTGGAAAGACATGATATGCACTATGTGCCTCTTATGTTGAAAGACTATGATAATGCTATTGCTTATCCTTGCATTAGTCTCCTAAAATGTCTCTCCATGTCACACCCATCTCTTTTGGTTGAGCAAGTCTTTATTTGTCACTTCTTGTTCTTATTGCTCAACATTCTTTGTTGCAAGTTGTTTTGCTTCTTTTCTATCTTTATGCCTTCTTGCACTTGTTTGTGTTCAACATCATCTAAGAGGGAGTGAGGATTCCATGTTTGCACTCCATATTGCTTTGCAAATCCTACTTTGTGCACGTACCTTGGGGAGTTCCCTCTTGTTGTTTAGAACATTGTTTTTGGATCCTTTTGATTGCTTGCTTCTTTCTTCGAAGTATCTTTCTCTTTTGATTGGATCCTTGATATAGTTTGATCTCCCTTCATCTATTCGTCATTGGATATGTGCATTTGATTTCACTCATATCATGAGAAATGCACACTTTATGGGGGAGCTCTTATTATATTGGCCTTCATAATTTTTCACCCATTTCGGCAATCGATGCCAATGGGGAGAGATTTAGAGGGTTTAAGGGAATATGGTTTTGTTCTTTGTTCTCTTGCATCCTTGCTTATTGTGTTGCATGGTTGCTTAATTCATTATATAAACCCTCGTAAAAGGGATTGTCATCAATTACCAAAATGGGGGAGATTGAAAGTGCATGTGTTGCCCCATGCGTGGTTTTGGTAATTAATGACAATCCCTATGGACTAATGTTTGCATTGAGTTATCCTTATAGATCTTGTCCATGGGAAAAGATTGGAGTTCATATGTTGGACTCTAGAAGATAAAGTGATGACCAAGGTTCTTTCCAATGGTTTATATAAAGAATGGTCATGTAGAGATTGAGCATATTGCAAGTATGTCTTGAAGGATTCAAGACATCATCTTTGTGAAAAGAGAGAAGATTAAGAAGTGCAAGTTTAATACGATTCATCTTGGAAGATAGCATTGGATTGAAGCTTGCAATGGATACATGAAGACGGAGCTTAGCGAGGCTCTCCCATAATGGTGTATGGGGGAGTATTTGGAGAAGTCTTCATCAAGCATGTGCTAGCAAGCAGAATCAAGAAAGGTGTTCCAACTTGAGGGAGTCAAATCGTCATCTAGCTCAAGTGGAATGCGCAAGGCAAAGGTATGATCTTGATAGGGTTTCTATTTTACCGGTCTCATGGTGTTAGTGGGAGACCGGGTTATAGGATAGACGGCGTACTATCAAGAGGGGCTCTCAAGTGAGTAACTTGATCGCATCTTTGTGGAGAGCTCAAACCTTTGCATACTTGGCATATCATCTTTCTTGGTTCTTATTTTGCTTTCTTCCATGTGTGAATTTAGAGCTTGTGTTCATCTCCATACCAAGCTCTAGTTCATCAAAAACGGATTTCATATGCATATCTTGTTGCGTTTTTGATATTGGAGGTTTTACCGGCTTATCTTTTCTAGAGAGGTCGAACTCTCTTCTTGTGGTTTCCTCCTCACGTGATGGACTATGATGTGTATATGCATGATCTTGTGGGGCTTGTGATTATCTTCGAAACAAGCCCAAGATCATAGAAAACGGAGTCTTGATGATTATCTTGTTGAGTTTTGATGTTGGAGGATTTACCGGTTGTTCTTTTATAGAGAAGGTTTACCTTTCTACATTTTGTTTTATCCTCCCATGTTGGACAATGATGTTTCTCTGCATGATCTTGTAAATCTCTTCGTTGCGATTCCAACGAGCCCAAGAACATCGATAACGGAGTCCGGATGATCAAAATATGTCCGTTTTCGTATTGGGTGTTTTTCTGCAGTTTTTTGACCAGCCTAGGCCAGGCTGGGCCCAAGGCCGGCCCCAGGCCGGTTTCGCGAAATCTGAGCATAACGGTTGGATTTCGGGGACCTATTTAAGGGGCCTTCTTCCCAATGGTTACCTAACTTATTGAGCTTGTTTTTCCCCTCTCTCTCCTCCATTGTTGACATTGGAAAAGCTTTCCCCCTCTCAATCCCTTCCATGATTCTTGCATGTCTTCGAGGGAAAAGTGAGAGGAGATCTAGATCTACAATTCCACCAATCCATCTCTCCTCTAAGTGAGGGGAACCTAGTAGATCTTGATCTTGGAGTTCTTGGTGTTTCTCCTTCTTTGTTCTTCCTCTCTTCTCCCCCCATATGCATTAGTTGCTTGTGGTGGTATTTGAGAGTGAAGGATTTGAGCACTTGTGCTCTTTCCATTGCTTTGTGCATCGGTTTGTGCTCTCCACGAGGATTCGTGGAAGTTGAAAGTTTGTGAGCTTGTTACTCTGGGGTCTTTGGACCCTAGACGCATTTGTGTTGGTTGAGACCTCTTGTGGTCATTTGTAGCTGTTCGGGAGCCCCCAATTCATTTGTGGATGTGTGTGCCCCGGATCGTTATTGTAAAGGCTCCGGATTCCGCCTTGAAGGATTCCTATAGTGGAAGGTGAACCAATCCTTTGTGGTGCGGTTCATCGGAGAATAGGTTGAGCCTTTGTGGCGTTGAGATCGACCTTTATGGTGCCTCACACCTCTCCAACGAGACGTACTCCCCTAAAAAGGAGGAACTCGGGAATACATCCTCGTCTCCGCGTGCCTCGGTTATTTCTATACCCGAGCTATTTACTTATGCACTTTACATTGTGATAGCCTTCGTGCTTGAAGTATTCTATATTGCTATCACTGTGTTGCTTGTCTTGCTTAGCATAAGTTGTTGGTGTACATAGCTGAGTCTAGTATATTTAGGTTGTTGGCTTGTTAATTTAAACACCTAGTTTTATTCCGCAATTATCAAGCCTAAACCGGAAAAGTTTAAATCGCCTATTCACCCCCCCCCTCCCTCAAGGCGACATCCTTGTCCTTTCACCAACAGTTTATCTTCAAGGTATTGGTGCTAGAATCGTGTCTTGTCAGGCCATCTCTATTGAGCAGTTGGCTAGTATGCAAAAGAAAGGAGATGTAGAGCAAATCTTTGTGATTCGTGCCACTCCCGATGACCAAACCTCTGAGGTACAAGATATTTCACCTGAAGTTCAGGCAGTGTTAGATCAGTTCTCCGATGTGTTTGCGGAACCAACGGGTCTTCCTCCTAGGCGTAATTGTGATCATTATATTCCCCTTATGGATGGAGCCCAACCGGTGCAAATCAGACCTTACAGACACACTCTAGCTGTGAAGGATGAAATTGAGCGCCAAGTAGCGGAACTTCTCAAATCTGGTGTCATACAGGCTAGCACTTGTGCTTTTGCCTCACCTGCAATTGTTGTTCAGAAGAAGGATCTAACGTGGAGGTTATGCGTTGACTATAGAAGGCTGAATGCTTTGACTGTTCCTCGCAAGTACCCTATTCCTGTGATAGATGAATTGATTGATGAATTGACAGGGTCTAAATGGTTTTCCAAGCTTGATTTGCGAGCTGGGTACCATCAGATACGTCTGGCGCCGGGCGAGGAGCATAAGACTGCATTATATACACATTCTGGTCAATTTGAGTACAGGGTAATGTCGTTTGGATTGTCAGGTGCACCGGCAACATTCCAAAACGCCATGTATACAACTTTGCAATCTGTATTAAGGAAATTTTGCCTGGTGTTTTTTGATGATATATTGGTATATAGTGCAACTTTGACTGAGCATTTGCAACATTTGGCTACGGTTCTGTCTTTGCTCCGCCGTGATCAATGGCAAGTTAAGCGTTCTAAATGCTCGTTTGCTCAAAACAGCATTGCTTACTTAGGCCATATTATCAGTGACAAAGGGGTTTCAACTGATCCAGATAAAATAAAGGTGATTCTGGCATGGCAAATACCAACTAATCTCAAGGAATTTAGGAGTTTCTTGGGTGCAGTGGGCTACTATCGGAAATTCATGAGCTTCTTTGCCTTACTGGCTAGACCTCTCACTCAGCTGTTAAAGAAGAATACACTGTTTGTTTGGTCACCTGAAGCTGACAAAGCATTTCGTTTACTGCAGCAAGCTCTCGTGTCTGCACCTGTTCTAGCCATTCCCAACTTTGATGAGCAGTTTGTGCTGGAGACAGATGCTAGCGATAAAGGTGTTGGTGCTGTTCTGCAACAGAAGGGGCATCCAATTGCCTTTTTGAGCAAACCGTTGGGTCCTAGGAATGTTGGTTTGTCTACATATGAAAAAGAATATTTAGCGATCCTGATGGCTGTTGATCACTGGCGTCCATATCTCTAGCACGCTGAATTCCTCATCATCACGGATCATCGCAGTTTGGTCCATTTGGAGGATCAACGTTTGAGCACTCCTTGGCAGAGAAAGGCTTTTTCCAAGCTTTTGGGATTGCGGTACCAAATTGTGTACCGGAAGGGGAAAGAAAATGGTATCGCAGATGCTTTATCAAGGAAGTTGCATGAACCACCATTAACGGTGGCGGCATTGTCTGTATGTCAACCTGTTTGGTTGGAAAAAGTTATGCTGAGCTATCAGACAGATCA
Source organism: Poa pratensis (assembly GCA_947311845.1). NCBI lineage: Eukaryota > Viridiplantae > Streptophyta > Magnoliopsida > Poales > Poaceae > Poa > Poa pratensis. The sequence continues at coordinate 69,445,181 of CAMZMU010000036.1, read as the reverse complement.
ACATGTGAAACAGCTGCTGTCGGCATTGTCCATTGATAACAATGCTAAGAAGGGTTATTCCTTTGACAAGGGCCTCATTCGATACAACAACAAAATTTGGCTTGGCAGTAATAGTCAGTTGCACTTGAAGATCTTTGCAGCTTTTCATAGCAGCACTCTGGGTGGACATTCGGGTGCACCAGTAACTTATAAACACATTAAGGTTTTGTTCTTCTGACCAGGAATGAAAAAACAAGTGAAGCAGTGGGTACAATCGTGCCAAGTCTGTCTGCAAGCTAAACCCGAGCGAGTTAAGTATCCTGGACTCTTGGAGCCATTACCAGTACCACGCAGACCGTTTCAACACATCGCCATGGACTTTGTTGAAGGCCTTCCTCAGTCTGGCCAATACAACTGTCTGTTAGTAGTTGTTGACAGGTTTTCAAGGTACGGTAGGTTCATTCCACTGTCCCACCCTTACACGGCTGCCAAAGTGGCAACTCTGTTTGTTGACAATGTGTTCAAGTCTCACAGTTTGCCAGAATCTATAGTGTCTGACAGGGATCCAATATTCACTAGCCGTTTCTGGCAGGAATTTTTCAAATCAGTTGGCACAGAGTTGAAAATGAGCAGTGCATACCACCCCCAAACTGACGGCCAATCTGAGCGAGTGAATCAATGTGTGGAAACATATCTTCGATGTTTTGTTCATGCTTACCCAAAGAAATGGAGCAATTGGATTTCGATGGCTGAGTATTGGTATAACACCAGTCATCATTCAACACTGAATAATTCACCTTTTGTGGTCTTGTATGGTTATGAACCTAGACACTGGGGAATTGAAGTTCCTGGAGCTTGTTCTGTGTCCAATTTGGAAACTTGGCTAGCTGAACGTCGAGTGGTCTATGATGTGCTTCGACAACATTTGATGCGCGCTCAGCAGTTGCAAAAGAAGTATGCTGATAAGAATCGCTCTTTTCGTCAGTTCAAGGTTGGAGACATGGTTTTCTTGAAGTTGCAGCCTTACATCCAGGCATCGATAGCTCCTCGTGCAAATCACAAGTTGCTTTTCAAATACTATGGACCGTTCCAGGTTCTAGCTAAAATCAGTGAAGTGGCTTATCGTTTGTCCTTACCAAAGGGTTCAGCGGTGCATCCGGTTTTCCATGTTTCACTTCTCCGACAAGTGCTCTCGCCGGGTACGTCTGTCTCATCTGATCTTCCAGTTGATGCTGATGCTTTGGCTGTACCATTCAAGATACTGGACATGCGCTGGAGGAAGAAGGTGAACAAGACCGTCGAACAAGCTTTGATCGAGTGGCGTCCGGACAATGCAGCGTCAGCAACCTGGGAAGACCGGCAACACCTTCAAGACCGATTCCCAGCTGCACCGGCTTGGGGTCAAGCAGGCGCTAAAGAGGGGAGGGGTGTCAGGTACCCTGCTGACGATGGCGCCAAGTCTGAAGACAGCGTAACTGAAGATGCTGCACCGATTCGGCCCAGCAGGCCGAATCGTACCCGCAAGCCCAACTCCAAGTACCATGGCCCAGAGTGGCACGGATGAGGATATATCTGACCTTGCGTGTAACGTTGTCGATCATCCGGTTGGATCACGGCGAACGACTCTGAATCCCTGTCTCCTCTTCTGCTTCCCAGCCTCTTTCTGGTTTCGAATTCGAACATGTATCCCAGATTATTGTATCTCTGTGTGATTGATACCTAGAACTACCCTATCACCTCGGGGCCGCCACATCGGTCAAGCGGCGTTATCCGTTGGCTGTGAGGAGAACGTGGGAGGAGGAGAAGGTCGGGGGCGGCGACCGCTAGGGATATCGCTAAAGGATTGCATCTCTCCTTTATCCAACTTGTTTCATTGCTTGATTTATTGTCGATGTGGTTTCAGGGTGAGTGGTGCCAGCGGATTTACATCTCTTTGTTTTGGTGGCGGTGTCCGTGGAAGGTGATGGCGAGTGTGGGGACGATATAAGAAGACACGGATATTGTCGACAGCTTTATATCTTCAATTTCGGTGGTGCCATGTAATCTGACCAGAACTTGGAGCGGTGACATGGCGTAGTGTCAAATTTCCTCTTTTCTGAGAGAGACAGGAGGTGATGAATATCGTCAACTTGGTTCAAACTCAGATGACACAGCTTCGGGCCGTCGGAAAGCAGCCCATCGCCCCAAAGTGTCCGGACCCCCAGTACCCACTTGAGGATGAGAATCCGGCCTCCCGTGGCGCCAAGGGACGCCTCCTTCTCCTTCTCCTTGCTCCAAGTGCGAGTGATCCCACATGTCAAAAAAAAAAGTGCGAGCGATCCCCGCTTCATCCGGCTGAGGATTCGCTGACTTTGAAACCCCTGACTTTGAGGTCATTGACATGTGAGTCCCACCTAGAGCGGACCCACATGTCGGTGACCCAAAGTCACCTGGCTTTGAGCCTCCCAAAGTCAGCCAATCTGCGCCCGCTTCATCCGCGGCGACCACCAGACATGAACACTTTTTCGCCTAATCTGCTGTAGCTCCGTTTGCTTATCTTCGGCTATAGTGACGCGAACTCCGGCACAGGCGTACCAGCTATGAACCAACTACCAACGACCGGTGATCAGATCAGCCTCCACCGCCGTCACGCCGAAGCACATCAGGATAACACTCCGGCCGGCGCATAAACTAGCTTATCCGTAAGCACACCACCGCGCCTTTTACTCAGATAAGATCAGCCAAGATACATATCCCGAATGGAAACTTCTCCGCCCGATTTGGTGGTAGGGTCCTTCTCTTTTCTATCTCGAGCAAAATCCGAAATCTCTATCTTCTCCGTGAAGCCACCACGCCGGCAGCGCAGCAGGAAGATGGATAGGGACTGGGAGAGAGAGAGATGCTAAGCTCCGTCATCGTGCGGCCGCTTTGAAGGGGCAGGCGGACGGATACAAAGGGTGTGGGCGCGCACGCCTCGTCGACGTCGGCCGCCGCCGTGGGCTCTGCTCTGCTCGCCTAGTTGCCCAAAGTATCCGACCTGGAAAGGGAAATGACGAGATAAGGATCGACGAGCTCGACGTCGACGGGAGTGAAATTATTGGTACGCCGGCCGTGCGTGCATGCATGTGTGATGCGCGTGAGCTCTGATCTCTCGGCCGATCGAGATATTCCCCGGATCGGCTACGGAATCATCCGCTCGTGATAATATCTGCGCTTGAGGTTAGAACCTTCCATTTGGCTCCCGAGGATTGTTCGGTTCCCGTTTCGATCTTCGTGGCTTTTTAGACCGGAAGGGAGATGCTCGCCTGGATGCCGACTCCCGCGTGCAACACGAACAGTCATGCCCGGGTGGGAATGGGAGCCGGGATGGAAGCCGAAGGTGTTGCCAAATAATGGCGTGTTTGCGCTTCGGGCCTTCGTCGCTCGCCTCCAACTGACATCTTCCTTTTCCGCTTGCAAGCTTATTTTAGGCGGAATGAACCACTTTTGGTTAGGAATAATGGAATATACAAGCTAGACGATTGAAACGAAGTGGTGGTACTAGTGTTTTTCCTGTGTAATCTACACACGGCCGGGATATATTCACATGTGAAGGCTCTTGATAAAACCTAACTACCACGTCATCTGCATTACTAGTTCGATTTGACCCATCTTATTCCATTGCTACGAGGGAGCTCTTCGAAATCCAAACATGCCAAATTTCACAGCAAAAAAGTAAAGCTATGGCCAGTTTGGCTTAATCGAGGAAGACACTACACTTCTGTATGGGCTTCAGACTAGGGTCTCAATGTGTCCCCATGAACCATCTTGTTCATTGGCACAAAACTTTGATTCATTGGCACAAAAGTTTCCCAGCCTCTTCACGAGCGGCACCAACTTGTTCCTGGGCAATCAACAAGCAGCCAGTTTGCATGGATGCCAGTGTCTGTCATGCAAAAAAATTGTTGTGTAAACTGGATACGGCAAGTATGCATTTGACTTGCTACAATTCTTCGGCAACATTATTTCTTTAGAGTAAATTCTTGGCAATATACTCTCCCCACTTGGTTTAGCGATTCAAGTTTGTTGCCAACAAAACTCCACAATTGATAGGCCATATGTCCACTGTCGGTGACCTAACTTTCGGAAATACATAATTTCGGCAAAACATGGCACTGGAGACTTGGTAACCAACCAAACACCCCTAGGATGAAGGCAAAATAAATGTCCATACTTAACATTGTTATGGCACCAATTAATGTACAAACCAATGTTCATTTCCACTTGATTCCTATGAGCACCTACGAGATACTCAGTCGGCGGACCGGGTCGTGAGATTAACAGAGTCATCACAGACACCTCACTATCAACGGAACGTCGTCTCCCACTGATAGATTATTCCGCCTTAATTAGACACACATATGACACATGCGATGGGGGCACAACCACCCTCCTAAGTATCCAACCATAAGTTGATTCTCTTTGACTACAAGCACTTGGCCACAACACATGAATAGTAGATTCCTCTATGGAATTGATGTATGGTATTACAATGGAATGTATAAGTATTCAAAATAATATATTTTTTAAATTCTGTGTGATATATTATTTAAATCTTACGTAAACCAAAAAACCCTCGGATATTTACCAAGCCCAAAAAAAATCAAACACACCAAGTTTTCCCTTTTGACTGCCTTCAAGCTCCATCATACTTGGTCTTTACCTTGTTACATTTTATTGTGGATGTTCACAAGTCAAATTTCCACTTTTCTGAGAGAGACAGGTGTGATGAATATCGTCAACTTGGTTCAAACTCAGATGACACAGCCTCGGGTAGGGATGGCAACGGGTCTGCTCCCCGCCGGAGAGTGCCTTCTCATCCCCATCCCCATTTAACAATCGGGGAGCATTTTTCCCGTCCCCATCCCCGCTAGGTTCGGGGCGGGAATCGGGTTCCCCATTAAGAAGCTAAATTCAAATGATATTTTCATAATCTCATAATCTTACACTCTCAAAACACAAATATACGCAACTTGTGTATCACATTTGTGGTCAAATGACCAAAAAGTAGTATCCTATGTTGAATAATATTAAAACAGACCATACTAAATACAATATTGCAACATATTAAATATAAAAGTATACTGATTTATATGTATACGTGTATATAACGGGGAATTGCGGGGAGCGGGGATGGGGAGACCTTTTAAACCCCATCCCCGTTTAACATGACGGGGATCAAAGTTCCCCATACCCATCCCCTAATTGATGAATTCCCCACGGATATACGAGGAACGGGGCCCCATTGCCATCCCTAGCCTCGGGCCGTCGGAAAGCAGGCCATGCCCCCCAGTCTCCGGACCCCAGTACCCACTTGAGGATGAGAATCCGGCCACCCGTGGCGCCAAGGGACGCCTCCTTCTCCTTCTCCTTCTCCTTTCTCCAAGTGCGAGTGATCCCACATGTCAAAAAAAAAAGTGCGAGCGATCCCCGCTTCATCCGCGGCGACCACCAGACATGAACACTTTTTCGCCTAAACTGCTGTAGCTCCGTTTGCTTATCTTCGGGTATAGTGACGCGGACTCCGGCACAGGCGTACCAACGACCGGCGACCGGCGATCAGATCAGCCTCCACCGCCGTCGCGCCGAAGCACATCAGGATAACACTCCGGCCGGCGCATAAACTAGCTTATCCGTCAGCACACCACCGCGCCTTTTACCCAGATCAGATCAGCCGTGATACATATCCCGAATGGAAACTTCTCCGCCCGATTTGGTGGTAGGGTCCTTCTCTTTTCTATCTCGAGCAAAATCCGAAATCTCTATCTTCTCCGTGAAGCCACCACGCCGGCAGCGCAGCAGGAAGATGGATAGGGACTGGGAGAAATGCTAAATTCCGCCATCGTGCGGCCGCTTTGAAGGGGCAGGCGGACGGATAAAAAGGGTGTGGGCGTCGTCGACGCCGGCCGCCGCCGTGGGCACTGCTCTGCTCGCCTACTTGCCCAAAGTATCCGACCTGGAAAGGGAAATGACGAGATAAGGATCGACGAGCTCGACGTCGACGGGAGTGAAATTATTGGTACGCCGGCCGTGCGTGCATGCATGTGTGATGCGCCTGAGCTCTGATCTCTCGGCCGAGATATTCCCCGGATCGGCTACGGAATCATCCGCTCGTGATAATATCTGCACTTGAGGCTAGAACCTTCCTTTTGGCCACGGAGGATTGTTCGGTTCCCGTTTCGATCTTCGTGGCTTTTTAGACCGGAAGGGAGATGCTCGCCTGGATGCCGACTCCCGCGTGCAACACGAACAGTCATCCCAGGTGGGAATGGGAGCCGGGATGGAAACCGAAGGTGCTACCAAATGATGGCGAGTTTGCGCTTCGGGCCTTCGTCGCTTGCCTTCGCCTCCAACTGACATCTTCCTTTTCCGCTTGCAAGCTTTATTTTAGGCGGAATGAACCACTTTTGGTTAGGAATAATGGAAAATACAAGCTAGACGATTGAAACGAAGTGGTGGTACTAGTGTTTTTCCCGTGTAATCTACACACGGCCGGGATATATTCACATGTGAAGGCTCTTGATAAAACCTAACTACCACGCCATCTGCATTGCAAATCCGATTTGACCCGTCTTATTCCTTTGCTACGAGGGAGCTCTTCTAAATCCAAACATGCCAAATTTCACAGCAAAAAAGTCAAGCTATGGCCAGTTTGGCTTAATCGAGGAAGACGCTACACTTCTCTATGGGCTTCAGACTAGGGTCTCAATGTGTCCCCATGAACCATCTTGTTCATTGGCACAAAACTTTGATTCATTGGCGCAAATGTTTTCCGGCCTCTTCACGAGCGGCACCAACTTGTTCCTGGGCAATCAACAAGCAGCCTGTTTGCATGGATGCCAATGTCTGTCATGCAAAATTTTGGTTGTGTAAACTGGATACGGCAAGCATGCATTTGACTTGCTACAATTCTTCGGCAACATTATTTCTTTAGCGTAAATTCTTGGCAATATACTCTCCCCCACTTGGTTTAGCGATTCAAGCTTGTTGGCAAGAAAACTCCACAATTGATAGGCCATATGTCCCCTGTCGGTGGTACTGGAGACTTGGTAACCAACCAAACACCCCTAGGATGGAGGCAAAATAAATGTACTTAACATTGTTATGGCACCAATTAATGTACAAACCAATGTTACATTTCCACCTGATTCATATGAGCACCTACGAGAGACTCAGTCGGCGGATTGGGTCGTGAGATTGACGAAGTCATCACAGGCATCTCACTAGTCACTATCAACGGGAACATAGCCTCCCATTGAAAAAATATTCCGCCTTAATTAGACACACGTGTCACATCTAGAGTTGAACTCTGATGCGATGGGGGCACAACCACCCTCCTAAGTATCCAACCATAAGTTGGTTCTCTTTGACTACAAGCACTTGGTCACAACACGTGAATAGTAGATTCCTCTATGGAACTGATGTATGGTTTTACAATTCCCGTTGATAGTGAGGTGTCAAATATTTATAAAATCACAAATATATGAAACTATGATATAATTTGTGCAAAAATTGTAATTTAGAACCTTATTTATGGTACCACTTTCACAAAAATCTCATTTTTGCACATAAAAACTAAAAAACATTCAAAAAAATCTTGAAACCTCACTTTGGCAATCTTGTTTACAATACTAAACCCATATTTGTGCAAATTTTGGTCGTGATAGGAATAACAATATCCATGGATATAGCCATGGTTTTGGTCAATTGATTTGAAAGCCATGATTTTTCGTAGAAGATTAGAAGGTAGTTCATTTCGTGAAGACTTTACAAAAAAGATGATATTGCAAGTTTATCATCTCTTTGAAATGAGTACACTAAAAAGGAGGTTTTGTTCAAGTTTTCGAATATTTTAAATTTTTCTATATTGATGTGTTTTTCTTTGAAAGGAGGTTTCATACACTAAAAGGAGGTCTCGTACATGGATATATGATGTGGCGGCAGCGGTTGGAGATGCCACCGCGAGGGGCAGTTGATCTGCCACCACCGTGAGCCATGAAATGGTCAGAGGACAGGGGCGTGGTGGCAAGGAGAGGAAAAGGAGGCCAGTGAGCGTCGTGGGTGCAAGAGAGAGGAAAATGGCCACCTTTTGTAGCCGTGTGCAGCCGAACCGGTAGTAATGGCTACCCGGGAGCGTTCGCGCGCCGAGCGGGGTTTTGATTGAGCTCACCAGACTAAGCGTGCGGCGGGACAAACTAGGTAAAGCGGTAGGCCGGACAAGCGGCCATGCCGGCAGCATCGACGGCGAGACAACTTTGTGACGGGCAGGAGACAACTCCACGGAAGACGCACTAATTCGGGAAACACGAGCGGCATGGATGCGCTCGCGCATGAGAGCGCCATGGGCCCAGGAGTGGAACAATGTAGGATGACACGTTCGCACGATGCATCTAAGGTTATAGTCGGTCTCACTTGTATGTTTTAAGTGGGTCCCATACATGCCAAGTTTTAGTTCATGAACGGTCAAAGGGCGTGGACCGACGGAAACATACGGTTTGGTTATTTGCAAGACTGGTTTAGAATGAGTAGGGCAAAAGTGAGGAAATCTAACACCTGTGGGCAGAACTATAAAGATAGCGAGGCACGGAAAAAGCATAATTCTTAATGCCTTTTAACTCCCTTGTAACAACTTTACTCACTGTTTCTAAAAGAAAGGGCTCTATTTTTTTTTCAAATGTTAGACAATGTGAAGTTTGACCTACGTTTTGGAATAAATGATCAACAAGTATAATTATATATGGATATCATATGAAAATATAGTTCATGATGTATTTAACGGCATTAATTTAGTATCGAGTAGTATTTATTAAATATTTTTTAAATAGAGTGGGAAAACTCTCCAACCGTTTCACCTAAAAAAAATTAGGGTGGATTGCGAGATTACTGGTACCTGCCAATGCTGCCAAGGAAAGCAATGGCACTCTTCCCGTTCAGTCCCTCCAGATCTACGAAACTGCAGAGCAGGACTCTTTTCGGAGCCTTTATATGGAGGCACGCACAGATGGAGGCCGGAGCAGAACGCCACGAGGCAAGCAGAGAAGTGCGAGCTCCTCCCTCTCCTCCGACCGGCACCGCCGCCTATAACGACCAATTCACTTGCCCTATCCTTCTCCCCTTCCTTCGTCTCCTAAACCGCCACATACATGGAGGCCAAGAAGAAGTCGCCGCCCACCCCCGCGGCCGCGGGAGCCGCGCCGCCGCCGGCGAACGGATACTTCATCTCCGTTTTCTCCGCGTCGCCTGCGGTACTTCCTCTTCACCCTTGTCTGTACGATCTGTTTATCGTGAGGTTCTAGTCTTGTTGAGATTGAGAACTGGTGATGTGCTTCGGCAATTCTGGTACCTCATTATTTCCGAAGAGATTCTATTTTTTCCCAGTTCATTACGTGGATACATGTGCGGCAATTTTTTATGAGCGACAAGCTTTCTGCAAAAACTTATTTGGGTATACATGTGATAACGCGGCTCTGTTTTTCCTGATAGGCAAATCCAAGAGACGCGAGGCAGACAGACCTGTACACGATACTGAACAAGCAGAACTCCAGAGGGCAGAGTGGTGGGGGCATTGCAGGTAGTTGTGGGATCTTCTGGGCATGTAATGTTGAATTTGTGAAACAAAACAACAGAAAAAGAAACATTGCAAACATTAGCTGGTTGAAATTGGTTGTAGGTGAATTCTTGGTTTGGTTATGGCCTATGGGCAAGTCCCGACACCAAAGCACATTTATCTCTGAACTAGAACTGTTCCCTCCCCCCCCTGGTTATAAGTTGCTCTGCTAATGTTGAGGAGTCATCTTAGTTTTGGATACGAATTTATGTCATTGATGTGTGATAAAAAATGGTGGATTAACTCTGAAATTCTTATTCATATTCCAGATGGCAAATGCCAAGGCAGCCCTACTAAAGGGCGCGTTGCATACAAAGATGGCAAACAGTTTTATCCGGACGAGTCCACAGAGACAGAGTCACCCTTTTTTGGCTTATCTGTGCATTACGGCGGACGGGACTTCTATGACAGCTCTACTCACAAGCAAGCCAACGAGCCATCAAGAAATGTACGTTGAAATTGCATTGCAAATAAGTCAGCTCTTCAATCACTTGTGTTTGAATGCTTACTTATGTCTAATCCAGTATAAGGAGGACAATTCGGATGGCTCCCTGGCTACCAGAGGTGATTGGTGGCATCGTGAAGGTATGGCATTTACTGCTCATTTGGATATTATATAAAAATATGAAACACATGCGACTGATATGATCTACTCCCAGGTTCACTTTACTACTAAATAATTTGCTGAGGACTCTCCTATTGTGAACAAGGTGTGTACAACAATCCACTTTACTGAATAACGAATTCGTCCTAGTTTGATCAGTGGTAGGTTAAAGCAGCATCTGAAAGCGTAGTTAATTAATTATTATCCATGTTTTGGCCTATGTGAAATTTTAAACTATTTTTCTCCGGAGAGCAGCTCACAAGGATGCTCTGCATTTTCAAAACAGCTATAACAGAGGGCTAATGGCTTAGTCTATTTTACATGGACACGAACTATGCATTATGTGAGATGAGATATGTTAAATTCTGAAGCAGCAATCAACTGAGGCTCATTCAGTCATAACTCTTAAGCTCCAAGGCTCACTCTTGATCTCCTCTCAGTACAAACACGCAAGAGCTTAAATAGAAGTTCTTGAATTTGTTTGTGTCGTCGTCACAGTTCTGTTGTCTATAATTAGATGCTGAAAGCTGCACAAGATTGTCTTGTCAGTTTTTCACGTCTGTTCACTGCAGAAGAACAGGCTTGTAACGAGTCACATCAATATCAGTGTAGTCTCTTGACCTACCATTCCGTCATGAGTGTTATCATATATTTAAGATATGAAGTATCATGTGTTAATCTTTTGATGTCATAGCGTTTTATATTATGTTTGTGATGACATGAACTTACCATTTGCTTAGATGTGGGAATGATCAATCCCCGAGTGCATTTCATAATCCCCTTCACATGGCAACTGATTGGAATTTTATCTTTTGGTTAATCCCTGAGACATTCATATAGGCCTCAACTACTCTACTATTTGGTATTTCTTTACATAGGTCACCCACCATAGTTTCTGAGGCACCATTGCCAGAAATATAAACTGAAAATTGTTGAACTCCTAAACATGTATGCATGGTGATTGCAATTGTCAAACTCCTAACTAGGTTCTTATCTAATAGTCGTAAGCCATGAAATAAGTTATTTCACCTTGAACCTGTGGTACTCCCAATGCATTGTCAATTTGTCATCGGCTTCATCCTCTATGAACATCTAACTAATTTGTTTGTTTGTCCCAGGAATAAAGAAGGGAGATCGAGCTGGTTTGTTGTAGAGTTGACATGAGTCACCGGGCATAAAAAGATCATGGTGGATCTACATCTGTTCTTTCGGTGGAGGCAGTATTTAGATGCATCATCCCACCTGGGCAGATGTAGGCTTGTCTTGTTTTCTTTTCTTTTCTTTGCCTGCATACCTGATCTAGTTCTGAAATGTAGTGTTACTGGTACGGCAGCAGCAAGTAGGTCCTACAAAAAGGTTGCTTCTATTTTGCAACTAACAAGATCAATTGTTGTATCTGCTACGTATCCTTGTTCGTGGTATATTTCGGGAATATTTGGATATGCACATCAGTTTGCGCTTTGGTATTTGACTGCCGACAGAATCGTGAATTCGTGATATGAAGTGAGGGCAGCGCAGCGCTAAAATCGAATGGGCCTTCGACCTCACTGTGATGCATCTTCTTTGGGCCAAAATGGCAAATCCTAACTCAAGACAAAAATGAGTCGGGCGACCCAAACGGGCTGACCCAGCCGGCCTGGCAAACCAGCAGCGCGCGCCAGCCAAGGCAGGCCAACCTTGGCCCATTAAGCAGCCCCGCCGCAGCCCGTTTCTCTCCCTCTTTTTTTCTCTCAGTTGACACCCTGGCCCCACTGCATCGTCTCCTACCTCTGGTTAGATATCGAACCTAGCACGACATCTTCGTGCGAAGGGTAAGCTCATCACTAACGCAATGACATCTCTCGGTGAGCTATGTTTCCCTAAGATCTAACTCTCTCATGATCTGCAATTTTTTCTCATCTGAAATATAATTTTCTTGTAGCGAACTTTTGTACCTTAAGCTGCATTAATAAGCGAAACCACTTCAAACTAAGAGTGTGAAGTCGTTTTCCTACTTGCAAGTCAGCCCTTTCTAGTTTCAGCTCCTTGACTTCGCGGAAGAACACTTTTGAGGACTGATAACACTTATTGTACCGTATTTTCAAGCAACAAATGATCACCCCACGTAGTTGATCGCCTAGGACTGAAGGCCTTTCTCCTCCATGGTGCCACCTTGTCAAACAAATGATGTGCATCCAACATGATTGCTTGATTCCTTGCCACAAGTAGCTCATGTTCGTTTAATATCCCATACACATCATCTAAACCTCTAGTGTATCTCATGCTAATAAACTGCCTGCACCATAAAACACATTAGCCTCTAGATGGATGACCACTAAACCTTGCAGCGAACCAACCTGTAGCAACTCTTGTCACAAACCCAATACCTGAGAGTGGATATGGAGGGCGAGTCGGAGCATGTGCCTGATGAGGTTAATTTGCATGTTTGTTACGTGCACGTAGAGGTGCGAGCTGCGCACGTGTAAGCTGCCCGAGGGACGGTAGGGCTTTCGTCCTGAGAGAGTGCGCCATGGGCGGTATCACGCTCGTGTACGATGTCTAATGTTATTGTCCCCAGGGATGGAACTCCTAGAAGGAGAAGCGCAACATGTGAGTAATTCATCCATCTTGATAGCACGGGCAGTGGTGGAGCTTGGGTCGATTCACTGGGGAGCGAATGGGTTGTTGAGACATGGTTTTTACCTAAATTCATGGGTAGGGGGGCAGTGCCCCCCTCCCCTCCCTACAAATAGCTTCGCCTTTGATCATGTGTCTTAACAAATCTAGGTGAAAGGGGCGCTCTCACTCTGGCTTCTGGATCGAGGCACAATTCCATTGAGCACATGAGGTGATCTTCTCGAATACATCCAGATTCCTGATGCCATACACTATGTACTAGTGACTGTGATTCTGCAGCCAACCGTGTGGGCCACGGCTTCGTGCCCAGGGCATCACCAACGAAGTTATGTCTATCGCTAATTTGAGGATTCAGTTTCACTAAGATCTATGATTTAGTAATCATGAACAAAGATTGAGTGCATTATCTCCTGATCTGCAATTTTTGCTCATCTAAAATACATGTGCCAAATCTCCCATAAAAGAACATTGTGGCTCGAATATTGTCCCGTTGAATCTTTACAAGGCACAATCATATTATAATAGCAATTTTTAATTTCCATAACTTGAGTTAATACTAAAACTTCAGTTTGAGCACCTGCTTTTGCTTGTCCGTAGTGTGTTCAGCTATTTTTTGTCCACTACATGGCATCATAGTATAAACTTGTGGAGTTTGTTTTAGGTTTCATTGATATTGCCGCTCTATATGATACTCACTCTCCATCTCCAAATAAGTGTACTGCTAAATCTGTACAAAGTCCAACCTTTTTAGTTTGATCAACTTAACTTTATAGAAACACATAGAAATATTTATAATATCAAATTAATACCACTATATGCATCTTAGAATGTAGTTTAATAATATGCTAATTTAGTTTATCAGTGTTGCTACAATTTACTTATAAAATTGGTCAATTTTTTTTTTACTTCGGACAAAACTAGAAGTGCACTTATTTATTTTTGGAGAACAAGCCCAAAGGCCCAGCTTTTTATTGAAAGCAGAGATCAATTACAAACTGAGAGAACTGGGGAAACCAGTTTCGGAAACAAAAAAGCGCAGGAAACAATAAATGAAAGTGAAGAACAAACTCCAGGCTGCAGCCAAAGAAAGATAAGCAAAGGAAAGCATGTGCAGTAGCCCCCACCGCCTAAAACTACCTAGAAGACTAGCCAACGCCATTACGAGCTCTGAGAAGGAAGTGCATGTTGTTCGACGAAGATTTCATCTTCTCCAGCGTGGCGATACAAACTTGCTTACGCTTTGCCGGAAACAAAGGCATCGACTTCGACAGAAGAGAGAGCATTTTATAAACGTTAGTCGCAGGGGAGCTGCACAAGTTATTATTAAACACATAGTCGTTTCGAGTAAGCCAAATCGTATAGGTCATCGCCCCTAGAATCGTCCAGCCTAGGAAATTAGAGCGGGAACCTGGAGAGCTTAGATAACAATCCATGTACTCATCAAGGCTAGTGGGTGGTTCCACCCAATTCAACGCTCTTGCTAGCCACCACCAGCAAAAATGAGAAAGGGGACCGCCAAAGATCAGAAAATCTATATTTTCAGGTTCTCCGCAGAGCTTACAACTAGGCTCCCCAGGCCAACCTTTTGCTTTAAGGGCCACACCAACTTGAATTCTGCCTCTCACACACATCCACGGGAAGTTTTGAACTTTCAAAGGCATATTGCTTTTCCACATATCCAACATACGAACATCTTTCCTCATACATCGACTTCGAGGTATATCTACCCGAGCTAGCAAGCGCCCAAAATCCCTCATCTTCTTGAGCCGATAGCAACACATCTTGCAACATGGTTTTCAGCTGGTTCCACTCACTAGTTTCTCGATCTCCGAAGGATCTTCTGAAAGTCAAGTTTAAACCATCCCCTCTAATGACTTCAGACACTAGAATATCTAGATCACAACATCTAAAGATAATAGGAAAGCAGATAGACAGTGGAACTTGGCCATGCCAGACATCTATCCAGAAATAGATTTTTTCCCATTGCCCATGCGATAAGCTATGCCTCTCCGGGCCCACTTCTTAACAACATGAATTTCTTTCGAAAATTGCGAGGCCCCCGCACACCCAGATTGAAAAAAAACCTCCCTCGCCTAGATATTTTCTACGCAGAATCTGACAACTCATATCTTTGTCCCCACATTCAAGTTTAGCAATCCATTTAACTAGGAAAGCAGTGTTACGAGCCCGTCTATCTACAAAGCCCAGGCCCCCCCATGCCTTTTGGTCGACAGAGATTAGCCCACCGCACCATGTGGTACTTACTTACGCCACCATTTCCTTCCCAGTAACAGTTAGCTCTCACCATATAAGCTTTGTGGTGGATCCCATCCGGAATCCAATAGAACCGAAGGACATGGTTAGGGACATTATTATCTAGGCAGGAGTCGATCAACACCGATCTCCCCCCTGTTGAAGCTGGATGCCAAGTGCCCAACGCTTTTGAATTTTGCTGGCCAGAAATCAATGTCCGAACATGCATAAGCAATAAAATATCTAAACGGGTTTACATACATGCTAGATACATGCCGTGCATAAGCAACCAAATATCTCGTGCATGTGTTAATATTCTTCTACAAGAATACTGCTTTCGACTTTCCACCTGCGCTACTGCATTTTTTTTTTTGAGGTTTAACTACTGCATTTTTTAAGAAACAACTTTTTGGTTCATGTTCTAAGTTGCATATGCCAAAATATTGGCGAAAGATAATTTTCCAGGCTTAGAGACTACATGCCCGCATTTGTTAAAAAAACAGAGTAGTAGGATCAGTACAGCATTGCCTCTTCTGAATAATGCAAACTTGAATTCGTTTAGACAGTAAATGCGTGAACGCAATGCAAATATTTGAAGCACTCCTCACTTAATCAATAAAAAATGGCAAAGATTTTACCATTTTTAAACCAAATGCATGAACATGATTCGTCTCATTAACTAAGAAATAGTTGCTCAGCACATCTAGGGGAGTATGGTAGCCCGCATAAACTTTTAAGCCCCGTGGGGGCAGGCCGGCCAGGACATGGTCTCAGAAATCCACCCCAAAACTACGTTGTGCGTGTCGTTTGGTAGCTAGCATGTGTCCAGGCCTGGCTCGGCCGAATGCAGCCTACCAAACACAGAGCCGGTCCTGAGATTTCGGGGGCCCGGGGTAGAACCATACCTGGGCCCTACAATATTTATATGTGTTACTAATGTACTTCTAAAGTGCGTCACAAAAACCTCCTAAAGTGGTATGTGATTTTTTTTTTAATGATTATCACGCCGACTGTTGCTAGAACCGTCTCGTCGCGGAGGTCTTTGGCACCGTATGGCCTCCTGTCGGCGACTCGGCTTCACGCTTCTTGTTGTGGCCGTGTGAGGACCAATTATGGGTAGTCCCCAGTCTAGAAACAGACGCTGCAAATAGCACATCTGATCGAGAATTAAACTAATAACTATCATCGTAATGGAAAGGTAAATGGGTCAATTTTTTCTTTCGAGTGGAAGAAAAAAATGTGTCATCCTTTTCTGAGAGAAAAATGAAAATGTGTCACTTTTTTTAGGCAACGAAAATGTGTCACTTTTTGTTAGAACAACGAAAATGTGTCACTTTCGCTGCATTCCTGGATGTCTTTCTGCCCTTGTCAAGACTAGTTGGCATGTACGTGCAACGCACGTTTTAACAACTACAGGAGCAATTTACATGTATGAAATATATTGCACGTGGCGAGCAATACATACACAAAAATTATTCTGGTTTTAATAAATATCGATGTACATAAATAATTCTTAATAAGCCAAAAGTAATCATTTATTTGCTCAATGTTTTCATCAAGAAGGGCTGATTGTCAACTTTTCCTAGTACTATTTTGTACATTATTGGAAAAACATAATTTATGTGCTCATTACATTTATGTGTAGCAGTTGACATTATTTATATCGCTTTTAGAAGAATTACAATTCTACAATATACTATAACAACTCTAAGGTAAAATTCAAAATTTGAATACATTACTATAACATCAATCATCACTTTGTGTCTGGCTCACAAAATGTCCGGTAAATGAGTCCGCCGCACGAGTAGTGCTAGCATTTAGGACCACCATGTTATCCAGTCCTTCAATTAACCAAGAAAACTGATCATCAGGAAGTTGTCAACATAAGCCGACTTGGCCATGCATTGCAAATTTAAGCAAAGTCTAACAAAACAGGTGTTCCAAGCCGTAGGTTCTACCTTCAATTAACGAAGAAAACTGATCATCAGGAAGTTGTCAACATAAGCCGACTTGGCCATGCATTGCAAATTTAAGCAAAGTCTAACAAAACATGTGTTCCAAGCCGTAGGTTCTACAAGGAAAATATTTCTTCTTCTCGGTGCCCATTTTCCGAGATGTGTATATCACAATAGGAAATTATTTTAAATCACATCAACAAGAACATGATAAATGATAATGATTCATAATATTTGGTAGAGGTTTGAGTTGTTTATTATTAGAATTTCTACCATAATAATCAGAAGTACAAAAGTACTCCCTCCGTTCATATATATAAAAAGGTGTATTTGTTTTTAAATCCAGAATATAATATGTATTGTGTTTCACCACTCATCTGAAAAACTTCTTTGAGGGATTTGATTATGTTCTCTTATGAAATGCAAACTCTTTTCTCCAACATCAAATGGCTAGAGATAATTCCCTCCAAAACGTTGCAATTTTCCCGTCCACGAGCCTGTTTTACTTTCCAAGCCAAAAATATACACCTTACATATAGAAACAGAGTGAGTAGTAAACATCATTAAAGAAATAGTGTAAACAAATTAGTAGTGTCTTTAGCCAAAGAGAAGCCGAGGACGCTGTCGAGTTGCCGGCCCACGATCTATCGGCACACAAGAAAACATCCCTGGTGGCTGAGGTTCCAACTCGTGCACATGCATCCATCAAGTATAAACACATTCAACATCGATTGAGCTAAGCAGGCAGCCATAATGCTAAATTCCATCACGTTCACTACAGGAAACATGAAAAAGGCAACGTGTACGTTAATTGGAGGGAGTGGATGTGGTAGGTGGGCAGCTGCTGCTGATCCGATGCGCGCTGGTGCTGCTGTGCGGAGGAGACCGGCTCGAGGGATGTACCGTGTAGTGAGGTGAGGAGCTCTTCCGCGTCGCCGTTGAGTCGTTGACCGGGAGCAGGCCCTGGTCGCGTCCGGACGGGGAAGCGCGCTGGTTTGTGCTTGCCCGTGGCCGTCAGCAGCAGGCACGATGGCGCTGGCCCGACCGTGGCGAGGTGGAGAGTCAGGAGCGCGGAGGTGGCCGCCGGAGCGCTGCCGCCCGCTGCCATCACCGGTGGGTTGGCCATGCGCCCGCTTTGCGACGGCCGGCTGATACGGCGCTGCTGCTCTCTGGTTCTCTCTAGTGGAGGCGTCGGGCGAAGTGTTTATTTTAGCGGTGGCAATCTCTGTAATATTCACGAAAATGAAAGGTGTGTTGACTTGTCAAACATTGGAGCGATCTGGGTCATTGATCAGATATTGAACGGCACAAATTTAATTTATCCCGAACATGTTTGCTCTTTTAATAGTATACTAGTATAATTGCACGTGCAACGCACGTCTATATAATGTTGGTGTTGCGACTGTAGTAATTTATATCTACGTTGAGTAAAACAAATCCTTATGTAAACTTTATGTGGAAAAATATGAGATTCTATGTTGCTGACAATTTAATTGCAGTTTTTCTCCACAAACTTGTGATACCACATCCAAAATTTGATGTATATATTTTTCAAAAAATCATTGTCAATCTTATGTACATGTCAGCAGGATAAAAGAGTTGAGACAAAACAGCATATTTACATGATATTTTTTGAAGTTTTATTTACATGATATTGTTGTAAGTAATATGAAAAAGTGCCATGTCAAGTCAGTTCCCATATAAAACGCATGTATTGTTATTCGCAAAATCATCCATTTGCACAAGGAGTATTTTTTCTTATTTCCTCTCAAATCACAAAACAATTACGACCAAAATTTGCACCGGAACCACAAACAATACCATCCCAATTTTTCGCTCTCATAGCTAACGACATTCAAATGCAGAGCTACACGCTGAATACATGGTAGGTCGCAGATCGGTGTTTGGAGACCGAATTTGATGGCGTCGGCTGAAGAGGCTGAGCATGCCGATGTCGCCTGGGCTTGCGCGTAGACCGCGGTCGAAGAAAGCCACGTTGCTCGTCGGACGTGCTAGGTCCACCTCGAGTAAGCAGTCGGAGGTCAGTCCGGCGAGTTGATATTGAGAGGAAAACACAATAGAAGAGAACCACAATCGGACACGGCTCCGCAGATCGTAGGCCCCTACCTCCCATCGAAGCTCCCAGCCCGGCCGCCATGGCCACCTGAAAGGGGAGGAGAAGCTGAGCCGGAGACGCATGCGGCGAGAGAGCGCCTCCGCAGCGGACACATGGGAACCTATCCGGGCGTGGCCCGATATATGAGAGCGAGGTAATGGCTTCTGCCGTCGTAAAGCAGCAGCAGCAACCTTGCGTGGTCAAGATCGGAGAGGTTCACGATGTGCAGGACCTACAGAGGGCGTGCCTGGACGACGTGTGCAAGGACGCGCAGATCCTGGTGATCGACCTGCGGCACGCCGTCGTGAAGGAGATGGACAAGCTCAGGCTCGCCAGCGAGGATTGGGGCTTCTTCCAGGTTTGCACCCACGGACTGATCACACAAATCACTTCGTCAATCGCCCACCATCCGGCAGCCCGCGAGGATTGGGGCTTCTTTCAGGTTTGCACCCACGGACTGATCACACAAATCACTTCGTCAATCGCCCACCATCCGGCAGCCCGCGCTCTGGCCGTCGACGCCCGCTGCCTTCATCGACACCCACGTGCGGTACCCGGCCGAGCGGGGCGCTTTGCGTTATGCTCCTGGCGCACGTTGCCGAGACGTTTTTGCTTTGGGCCGATCGTAGCCGATCAGGATTGCTATGCTTGCCGATCAGGATTAAACGGACAAGATTTAAAGTATCCCAACATGTTTGCTCTTTTAATAATAGTATAGATATAGATACCGGCCTCATCCATATTTTTAATCAACTAGACCGTAATTAGTGGCTGCATATAGCTTTTTTTTTTAGGGCAAGTGCCTTCATATAGCTTACTTTAGAAAAAACAATACCAAGTTAACAAAGAAAAGCCCAAGTAAGCCAACGGGGTAAAAGCCCAAGTTACAGTCCAGTACACCCGCAACATAACCCTTCGTCTTGGTTTCTCTGAATCGTACTGTGCAAGATAAAAACTCCAGACGAGCTCTAATGGCGCGGCCAAATTAGCCTATCCCTCCTGCTAACATTCAAAAAAAAAATAGCCTATCCCTCCGCTGCCTATACCTTAGCAAGTTTGAATTTGGGGGCCCCTCCTGCCACCTCTCAAGGCCGGCCCTGACCAAACAACATGCTTGTGTTCCTGTGATAATTAGTCTCACCTTCTTGGACATGGGTGGAGTTACCTCGCACCACCACACTTGTACAAGAGACACACATGTGACGACCGGCGAGCAGCCGTGGCGGCGTAGGTCGCCAGCGAAGGATGCGGCGAGCATGACGACGGCGTGGGCGATGGAGGCTGCCAATGAAGGTCGCGGCGAGCACGACGTTGGCGTGGCGGCGGAGGTCGCCGGTGAAGATCGCGGTGAGCACGACGACGGCGGGCGGCGGCGAAGCTCGTCGCCTAAGTTTGCAGCGGCGGCGGTGGAGCCTGTCGACGAAGAGTTAGGTGAGCTTACTAACTGTTGCGACAACTACGGAGTTCATAACGGCAAGGGGAGGTTGAAGAATGCATATACAACAAGTACGGTCTAAATACGCACACATACAATATAAGATCTATCCGTTTACAATCATCGAAACGCAAAACTTACAACATAAGAGTTGTGTGAAATGGCGAGGTGAAGCTATTTTTCAAAGGAAATTTCAAACGGTCAACCTTGCACGATTAATTTGACGAAATTCATCTAAAAACTCTTCAAACATGAACACGAAATTAGTAGTTAACAATTAACGAAATTTGAAACCGATTGTCAGAATGGAACCAAATCATTAGTGCGCATCAATTTCATGTAGAACTTATCTTGAATCAAGGGATGTAGCAGTGATTAGAAGAAAGGAGATGAAGTGGGTGACGGGAAGCATTGCACCCCTCCATCTCGAGCCAACCTTGCGCTCTATGGGAAAGATTGATTCGAGGGTGATTGGAGGGCCTGGACCGAGTCTGCTTTGTGAAGCGCGCCGGCCTGGCCCGGGAGACCACACACGCAACCAATCGCCGTGATGTTACAGTTGGCGGGGCCACCAAACGTGCCTCTAATAACCTTTTCATAGGTCAATAATACAGTGTACCTATCGAGGCAGAACATTCTTCAGCAATTGGGCCACCTTTGGTGTTCAGGTAGATGGTTTTGGGGGCACCATTCACTCAAAGTTCTGCTATGCAGCAGACAAAATTGTAAACATTTTAAATGAGCTGGTTAAATTCGAGATGGATTTGAAATGAACACGGACTGCAAGTTTAGGTTGTTGATTTTCTATGCTCTGCTCTGTGAGAGTTCACTTGATTTCATACAAATAGATATGGTCGGCTGTGGTGTGTGCGTTTCTGTTCTTAACATAACCATGAAGAGCTATCCTGTTTCCTTTTGATTTGGGATTAGTAAAGTTGGGCAGTTTCCTCAACGGGGAACTAATTAGTAGGGTTCGTACCATGAATAGACGGTCAAGAAGTTGCTAATTGTAGATAGAGCATGTCGAATTGCTCCCAATCGCCCAAGCAGAAGACTTGGACGAGGAACAGGTTCACCCGTCTGCAAGTAAATGTTTAGACAGGAGAACATGTCAGTTGACACAGATGTAAACATTACCCCAAAAATATTACAGGAGAAGCCGAACTGAACATGCGGTTGTACGATCATCCGATGAACATCAAACTGAACACTCTGTCAGACAACGGTAAAACTACGCGGGGCACTACCGAGTGCCAAAAGCATAATGAACTTGTTACACTAACTAAGCACGTACGTAACACGTGACAAGAAACCAGGGAAACACATACACGAATGCACAGGCAGAGGCCGCCGGCCGAAGGCGGTGCGCGGCCTCGTTGAAGCCCAGACGGACTCGGCCATCCTCGGACTCACAGCTCTGTGGCCAACGGGGTGTCGAAAAATGCGCTGGTGATCGGCATCCCCTTGACCTCCACGGTGGCGCCCTGGTCCGCCAGCGCGGACCTCTTTGCGGCCCTGCCGTGGTGCGCCCGCCTGTCGACAACAGCGCCCTCCGATCTTGGACGGGCTAGACAGCTGCGCCGGCGAGAAGCTCGGCGTGGCGTACGCCGTGGCGTACGGCGTGCCCGAGACGGGCACCGGGTATGCCATGGCAGCCTTTTTGTTCTTGCTCGCAATCTTGCCGTCTGCCAGACTGGCGGGGAGATGTTGATCTGTCTGCTTGCTCAGCTCGTCCACGTAGAGCAGGTCGTCGATCCGCGCGATGATGTTGGAGGCCAGGCTCTCCATAACACGGGAGTAGCTCTCCAGGATCGACTTCCCCACATCCTGATCAATAAAAGCAAAGTGTTACAACATCAGTTCATAAACTTATCAACAGCTTGAGGGAGGAGATTTATAACGTTCTGCCGTTGACAAACCTTGTTGTACTGAATCTTGCTCATGTCCAAGCTCGTCTGCGTTAGCCCGGGGAACCTCTGCTTCAGTGATATCAGCAGGCCCTCGGCGCGCTCCGCGAGCAGGTCCCCTCTCTTCTCGGTGTCCATGATCATTTCCTTGACAATGCCCCACGACGACTTGGTGCCTGCTGACTTGGCAACGGTGCCCCTCCGGCGCCACACGTAGATGGAGGCCTCAACGCGATTGGCGATCTCCACGGCCTGGTACTCCGACGACAGGTCCAGGCAGTCGAGCAGGCATTCGGGAGAGAACTGTTCCGACGTGATGTACCGGTAAATGATGTCCCCCAGCGTCGCACGCCCATTCTGACACTCAAATGTTTTTGTCAGAAAATGAATTCAGAATGTACATGAAGGAGCGCAGTGCCACGTTGCACCTTTGGCAGCGAGTCGTGGTACGAGTCGGGGACGTCCATCTCGCCAAGGCGTTGCTGTTGATGGCCATGGCGGCCTTGAGGATCTGGTTGGCGCAGTCGCGCGTGTGCTCCAGCTGCGTCCTTGTCGCCTTGCGTAGGCCACCGAGGGGCACGGGGCACCGGCAGCCACCACTTCTCGTCGCGGCGGTGCACCGGCCTCTGAACGAGGCGGAGCCGTCGCAGTCCGGCGCATATCCCCTGGTCCACGTACCAGAACTCCGTTTCTCTGAAACTCTCCAGCGTTTCCTGGCAGCAGAGTCTTCGTGAGAACGTTCGTCAGAAGAAATGAAGAATCAACAAGTTTTTGTTCAACTCACAAGGAGCATGTGGTCTAGCTTCCGAAGTGCCGGCAGATTGATGTACAGATCGGATCGTGGCCTGCTCGTCATGATCTGAAAATTGGTAGCACCATGTTCTGAATTATAGGTGGAAAAAGGCACACGCAATGCATTGTTCATCATTATTTGAGTTCATAATGAAATTAGCAACACTCTGCACGTAAGTTCTTCTGATGATCTTGCATATCTTGTAGGTAAAGTAGTACTGGAGTAATAGTAAGGGACGGAACATGCGCTTGCTGGTGATATTTGAATTGTGATGAGACCCAAGAATGAAGGACCAAACGGACAACACATTCATGTAGCCTTTACTCTTTGGACCTCAAAAATGCAAATCGCCCAACCGTCTTACAATAAACGATTATAGGTACCAAACGGCTAAACACGTATACTTAAAGGCCGCTTGCAGTGGTCCGTGTCCAAGTTAAATTCGAATTATTAGCGGATTTGCGCTTGATTCATGCATCCGTAGAACTTAACTCTATACTTGCTCATCAACTGCTACACTTATCGCCATTTTTCGTGAGTGTACTTTTAACAGATATTCTACAGTTAATTCAGTCATTAAGATCGATAGAATTTACCGTGGCTGCAACTGATTTGCAGGCTAATTTGTTATGGGAATTACTGTTATTACAGTTCAGTCAGCTTTCAGTTACCTCAAGCCTTGTCCCGTCAGGGAACGTCTGCCATGTGGGCACCAGCTCGACGATGTGGTCGCTCACGCAGAGCAGCCAGTCCATCTCCCGCCGCCACATGGCCTTCTTCTCCGGCGCCAGCGGCTCCAGCCTCCACAGCTGCCCGAATATGGTTGCTGCAAAAGAACGGCACGTCCGACCAACGCGTCAGAGTCTTGTCGACAAAAGCAAGCGTGCAGCCGGCGAATTCCAACGAATCGGGAGGCAGGCCGAGACAAGAATGGCTCACCGCAGAGGTTGGTGATGGCGTTGGAGATGGCGAGCGCGGTGCAGACGCCCTTGCCGCTCCCGGACATGTCCTCGCCCAGCAGCAGCTTCGAGAACCTCTCCTTCATCAGCTCCAGCTCTGCAGCCAAATTAATCCACGGCACAGTCAACGAGACTACTCCCACTGCAATGCTGATCTGAGTCGACGTTTCGAAATTAAAGCGAGATCCTTTGCTGTACCTGTACGAGCACGCACCTGGGGCTCTGTGCCTCTCGGCGCACGCGTCGACGGCGGGCGGCTTCTTCTCCGCAGGCGCCGGCTTGACCTTGGCGTCGTCGGTGACGCAGGTCTTGATGGCGACGACCTGCTGCCACTCGTCGGGCGGGCAGTAGGACTCGCTGGAGGCGGCCACGGAGCTGGCGCTGGAGCTGCTCCCGCGGCGGCGCTCCTCGTCGGCCGAGTCTGCCGTCAGCGTCTCGCTCACCGCCATCTCCTCCTCCTCTTCTTGTTCATCCTCGGCCGCGCCTCCTCCACCCCCTCTCGCCATCCCGAATTGGACAAGGCGGCGGCTACGTGGCAGTGACGGCAACCGCTGCTGCTCCTATGCTGATGCTACGTGCTGATGCGCGACGGGATTGATTGGCGAGCACGGCCGCGTTCTTGCGGGGTAATTGCATGAGACGGCGAGAGAGGGGAGGAGTATAAAGGCTTTAAAGAGGTGAAAGCTTCTAGCTGATGGAGTGAGAAGGAGTGACCGTTGGGGTTTTGAGTTGTTTTGGTGGGATTCTCGGACAGTGATGAGTGAGAGTAGAGTGACAAAGGCTGCTTGCTTAATTGGGAGGAGGCGCGCCGTGGCAGCGACGCCCGGCGGTGGTCCGTCGTTTTGGCTGCTTTCTCTCTACGCAGCTCACCGACTTTTGCCGTTGTGCGCTGTCGAGGGGTGGTCTCGTGCTGCATGTGCATGTGGGAGGGAAGACGGATACAAAATTTGGTTGCAGGATCTGCACGTTAGGGAAGCAGAAATCTAGAGTGCCGGCCGTTTGATATGATTCCTCGTTGTGCCCGGGTTGGATTTAGTTGTTTAGTCGCGTTGAACATGATGATGATCAAACGGTCAATTTCTTTGTTTATTCATGGTGGACTGGCAGTGTAAATCGACCGTTTACATGTTACTCTTACCCGCACAAATGTTGTTCTATTGAAATCTGATGTACTTTATTAATTAGTTATACTCATCCTAACAAAATTATATTCCAATTTAGAAATACTCGAAGTTTTCTCAAGCTCAAAATAGTCTTCATTTGCCTCGCCATTCAAAAGATGAGGCTGAGCCGAGAGACGATGGCGTCGATGGAGTCGAGAATGGACCTTGCAACCCCGCCAAGCCGAATATAACGGTGAAAGGGATGCAAAGGCACTGGGTGGAGGCGGGATAGGGGTCAGTGTGGAGGGCTCTACCAAAATTAGGAAAGGGGTTAGATGGAAGACGACCTTACATCATGAAATTTGTAGTATCGAAACTAGGCAAAGGATGTCATGGCGTCGACAACAAGGAGACAAATGTGAGGAGAATAAATAGAGAAGGAGAAATGTTTAGGCGGTTGGGATGTTGACAGATTTGTAGAACACGAATGTGGCCAATTAAAGACGGTCCCAATTGAAAACTTCCATGGTATACCACATTCTTTTATATGGATATGTTTGGTTTTAAGCCAGCTTTGTCCAACCAAATAGTTGGCAGACAAAAGTAGAGTCTTTACTTGATCATGAATTGGCCAACAGTGAAAACAAGTGAACTATAACGGTAAAGAAGCATTGACATGCCAAAAAAGAGAAACGTAACCCTCTAAACAAAGACCACACTTTTGGTCACGGTCAATAAAAGATAGGGTGGAATTTGGCCTCCATCCCAACATGTGCATTTTTCAACAAGTTTGTCGATTCATACTCATCGAAACTTTCTTATTATCTTTTGAGTCACCTTAACAATATTTTGAACCCAAAATTTAACATTCTAGCAAAGACTTGCCACATTTTATAGTGAATCGATCTTTTTATAAAAAAAACACAATTTACGTGAAAAACATTTGTTGTGAAAGCATAATGTGTCATTACTTTTTTTGTGAAACAACGTGCTCTCCTTGTCGATTTCCAGTAGATGAACCGCAAGTTTGTTACAAACCCAACTCAAAATAAAAGGCACAACATATCATAATGTAGAAATAATACCAAATATTTCAGTTACAACGAGCGAATGTGAGGGCGCCCGTCTTACGTTGCTACGGCCTCCACACCGTGCCAGGCCGGGTGCGAGCTTGAGATGCCATAGGTGGCGCTGTAATGATTTCCTATTTCTAAACAATGTCGTGGGTACAATAACAAGCTCGACGTTCAAAATCGAAGTTCGAAAACACGGAGACAACTAAAAACAATGAGGACAAAAGGAGCTCAACAGTAGTAGATAGAAGGCATCTAGCAGTACAATACAAAACGGTAAGGTGAAAAGCGCCTGCGGTTTGACTCGGTAGGCGCGGAGCAGTGTCCTTTTGCGGCGCACGAAAAATCGCACCAGTGTCGCTAGCTGCTGCCCCGGCCCATGGAGGAGGCCCCACGAAAGTGGAGTCCAAAACCCTATCAAAAGTCGAGCAAACCCTCCAGGATTAGGACAACTCGTACACGTTTTTTTCTTCCAAATACAATCTTTTTTAAAGTAAAGAAAACCATCTTGAATCATCGGACTTCGCAAATGGCATCTCCAGTGCTAGCATTACCAGTGCACTAGCTTCGACTGAGCCATGTAGCAGACGCGAGACGGCCTGGGCCCCTAGATTTATGATATTCGTTAGGAGTAAACTGATGCGAGCTGTTCTATGGAAAAAACTGGTTTCCTTCGAATTCGTTGCATCTTTTCTGTAGTGTCTAGTGTGTAGTGTGTCGGACCATTTCGGCTCACCTCACAGCAATGGGACAGAATAAAGAAGCTCATAGATGCACCCGTCTTTTGCATGGCCAAGAGCTACTCTCTCTCGTTAATTAATACTGTACTTTGAATGAATACGAGCCGAGTCAACAAGTTGGTTCGATTTTTATGTGTGACACCATGAATCGATTCACATCATGTATCGAACCGGTTCGGTAGGCCATGTGAATCATTTTTCCCTCACAGTGTAGCTGGTCCAATAAGTTTGCCGTAGGAATGCATGATTATTAGAAAATTGCTTAGTGAAGATGAATCTACTTTTTAAAACTTGGTGAAAATTATATTTCAGAAGTTTTTTTTAAGATACGCATATGGGAACTTGGGAAGAACTTAACAATATCAGTTTTTTGTAAAAGAATTGTGAATTGCATAAAAATCATAAAGTGACAAATCTACCCTAAAAGCTTCTTCTATAATACACATAGGATCTGTATCATCAATTAAAACAAGAAATCACAAAAATGTCGGATGCAAACATCGTCCATCAGTGACGTGTTAATAGTCCACACTAAAAACAAAATTAAAAACTACTTGGTACAATTCCACCTAGACGAAGCTGCGAAGAAACGCTTCACGGCCTTCAAGAAGCAAGACGACAATCCCTCGACACAAACTCGCTCATGCATGTTCTGGTTCAAGGGAACTTCCCGATTGAAGACCAATATGTTCGTGTGGTTCTAAATTTCCCACAACACCAGTCAGGCTATGTTCACTATAATGTGATCACTTTTCTAATGTTCGTAAAAAACGGTCCTAGCTATATGGAAATTTTGATAGAAGTTTCCACCGAATACCAACATAGTTTAGATGTACGTACCCGGGTTTTACATATCGCTCTTGGATTTCTGACATGATCTTGAATACTGAAACTTATGAAAAATAACTATGCATCTCGCATAAGCATGCTATGTTTTGATTTTTTTTCAAAAATAAAACATGTGTGTGACCTAAAGATTTATTTTTGTGGATCATTGTTTTGTCCATATATATCTCAACGATATGTGATACGAGAATACTTCTACCCGTCATGAAAAGTAACATGGCCAAGGAGAAGAACACACATAAATAATTTGTTTTTACTAATTCTAATCTATATGAGAATTAGTTACAGCTTTGTCAAGTCCTTAGTCGTTGGATTTGCGTCATTATTCATGTGGGTGATTGTTGCTGTGTTTTTTTTTGGTTGCATGTGGGTTGCAAGTAACCCAAAATTAAGTTCCCTATAAAGTTAGCGTTGTTGCATTGAGAAAAAATAGAAAGTAAAAGTTTATTTTTAGAATTGATGGACATCAATAGATGGTAAAAAAGAACACACTCCTATGAATGATTGAGAAAATGTATGAAAAAAAGTACAAAAAAGAGCAACAACTGAAGGTATAAATTACCGGGGCGGACCTAAGTAGATGCTTGTGGGGGCCTTAGCCCCCACTCAAAAATTGAAACTTCAATAGAATTTATACATTTTTAAAGAAAAATATTCAAATTATGTGAAGTTATATAAGAAATACCCCGAGTCACCTCATGTGCCCCCTCTCAAAATCTTTGTCTTGGTCCGCCCTTACGATATGGATAAACTCATCTAGGATGATGACAACCCATACTACTAATTACTTTAAACAATTCTTTTTAAGATTTTGGTGTTCTTCCCACACATGACATGCGGTTATTTAAAGTTAACCTGACTTGGCGTCTCTTTGGATCAGTAGTTCAGAATTTTTGTACGAGTTTGGTCCATAAAATTCATTTGCAGTCTTTTCGTCCGAATTTCGGGAATTACCAACATTTTCATAGATCGCCTAACGCGTTCAAATTTACGTGTCCACATGATCCTTGATTTTTTACTTTTGAAACAAGGCAAAAGTTTTGTCTTATATATTGATATAGGAGGAGCAAATACAGAGTGGCCTATGCCATAATAATGGAACAAAGATCAGCCGTACAAGATTAACCGATAATTTTCGCTAGTTTTTTCACACCGGCAAGGATCCAATTTCTGCTCTCGTCTTTGGTCTTTGATCCTTGATAAAACCAAGATTAAATCCCACTATAGATATTGCATGCACCTTCTGTCTTTTCAATCATGCAGAATTCTTGCCGAGCATTAAAAAAAACTACGACTAGTCCGGCTGATCACTTGTTCCGGATGCAAAGAAAATTCCCGTTGAGTTCAACACGGTGGCAGGTTATTGGTTGCAAACAACCAGGGAAAAATTACATAGAGCCACTCGTTAATGGCTGACACGCGATTAGCTTTACACCAACTGGCTAGCCTAGCTTTGAATGGTGCACGGAGCCTCAGAAGCTTCTCAAATTGCACTAATGGCTCTGTGCAAAATATCAGTGCATTAGCTGTATCGAGGCATCGAGCTAAAGTTCTCGCAGTTGCCAGCTTGTCTTTTTCAAAATATAAAAAGCAAAATTTGCTCCGCCTGCCAACTACCCTGAAGATTAGCGACCGCCTCAAGCGCTAAGAGCCTATCTGATCAGCGTGGACAAGTTTAGTTAGCTAGCTAGTCTCTCTTTCTCTCTCCCCTCTCGGTTGAAGTGTGACTAGTTTTACTTGTACGGGAGCACTTGTATCCACTAATTGATACCAATAAAAATCCATAGAATTGTTTCAAATAATCAATTTGTTGTATGTGACTGTAGTAGGATCCATGACATTTATCTTCATTTGTGGTTACACTAACAGATGTTATTTCAATAGCAGAATATTCACACGTTGACAACTTATTACTAAACCCACTATAACTTGAAGCAGACATTTGACCATGAAAATCACGGTAAAGGATTTTAATTTAAACTCTAGAACTTTCTATAAATATGCTTACCTAAGGATACACTAGATACCAATATTGAGATATTTCAGATTGTACACTTAAGAGATGTGTATTATAAATATTAGATTGAGTTCTTCTAATCCAGATCATGAGTACGAATTTGTCCTTAACGAGCAGCATATATCAAGTAGTGACTACATAATGAATAGTGTGTTAATAAATTTATCATACAAATCACTCAATATTGATCTCACGAATAAATCTATAAGTAATATCAAAATAATATAGCAGCAGAAATAATACGATAGAGACCATCCAAATTTTCTGACACCAAAGTGTACTACCGAGTAGCCTACATGTGAAATCCCTAGATCAAGCTGAGTCTTTGTAGCCCAAGCACTTGAGCTGGTGCACGGACAAGAGAAAATTGTTTGTGGTTTCCTTCTTAATCCAATTTGTGTGATGGTGGCAGGGTCGGTCTAAACTAAAATTACCTATCAAGAATAAAAATAAATACAATTTGTACTAAATTTTTTTAATCCTTTAGATCTAATAGCGGGTATCATTGATTAAATATGTGGACAAAATCTGTGTAGTGAGAGTATACTTTTGTACCAATGTTATTTGATTACATTAATGATGAACAATTGAGAAGAACTTTTGTACCAAACAACATGAATGACATATGAGCTTGTACTAAGAATCGTGCACAAATGAACAGTAGATGGATTCTCAAATGAGATTGAAACTCGTCAAAAAACTATATTATGTCTTGCATAAACATTCTATCTTTATTTACTCTTGCAAAAAAATCATTGTGAATAATTAAAGATTTTGTTTTTTTTCTCGAGTTGTTTTTTTGTTGGCCAAAACTGAATTCTTTTGGTAGTTCAAGAATGCATTTCTTCCACCTCTATTTACAATATTGACAATAGTAAGAAGGAAATACCCGCAGACAATCACCATTGTCGGATAGATATACATACGTGCTATGCCCAATCAAAGTTATAAATACAAAATGATATGCAACTCGTACGAAAGGTTGAAATAACATGTTGAATCCTTTTTTTTACTCGTTGTTTTCTATTTTTACACCAATTGTCCCATTTAGAGAAAATTCCTCTAAATTTCTCCATTTTGTTAAACGTGCTTATGATTTTAACCCTTCTAAGCATTTTGTTCCATCTAGAAGGTGAGATTTGTTCATCAAGTCATAATGGCTCAATGACAATGCATATAGCATTAGAGCATCTCCACCGGCACAATCCAAATGGCCCCCCAAAGGGCCATTGGGGGTTCGGACACCAAAAAAACATCCCCACCGGCACCCCCAAGTGCTCGGCCCGAGCCAAATCATGTTCGGCACCCCTGAAAGGGCCCCCAAGTTTAGAGGCCCTCTCGGGGGTGTCGGACATGGGGCGGACATGCCCTCCGACAGGTCGCCCCTGCCCGTCATACACACGGTGTGGGCGCCCGTGTTAATTAGGGCTGTGTAGTAGGTCGTTCCGCCCGATTAATGGCGAGGCGACGAGACGGCGGCACGCCTGTCAGCACGCGTCACAATAACGCCGCGCCTGTTCCCATGGCACAGACGGAAGCGACGCGTTGAGCCGCGCCGTCCACGTGTTGAAGTCACTGCGGCTTCCCGCGGCGGCGCCCTGCACACACGTCGTCGGCGTCAATGCGTGGCTAGGCGAACTGGTGCTCGCCTTTAATGAAGGCCACGCAACCCCGCTCCTTCGGCCGCCTTTAAAATGCGGCGCGTCGCGCCTCTCCTCTTCCCACACCACTTCTTCTCCCTCTCCCAACTCGCCACCAGCTGATCGGCCGCCAAGCATGGTGGGCAGTCACGAGACGCCGGAGGAGCGCGAGCTTCGGCGTCATCGCGACTTCCTCTCGGCGGAACGTGCTCGTCGCTGCAACGAGGGCCGCAGCCAGCAACGCCACGACCAGCTGGAGAAACGCCTCCGCCGGACATGGGGCGGACATGCCCTCCGACAGGTCGCCCCCGCCCATCATACACACAGTGCGAGGAGGAGGCGGAGATGGCCAAGGCGTTTCAACGCGAGATGTGGCGCAAGGAGGCAGCCAATGTTGGAGTACTTGGGGTCGAGCTTCTGCTCGTATGGCATCTACATCCACTTCCGCTTGATGAAGTCGACGCGCTCCTGCTGGAGACCGTGCGGCTGTGCAGCCGCCACAGTGTGCCGGTGGAGGACGAGGCCACCCTACCGAAGGGGTGGGTGACGAACGGCGTCAACGTGCTGGTGGCGCCGCGGCTCAG
The DNA here is from genome assembly GCA_947311845.1 of Poa pratensis. Lineage (NCBI taxonomy): Eukaryota > Viridiplantae > Streptophyta > Magnoliopsida > Poales > Poaceae > Poa > Poa pratensis. The sequence goes on along the minus strand of CAMZMU010000036.1, from coordinate 69,412,936 downwards.
CGGGCAGGAGCGCGTCGACTTCATCAAGTGGATGAAGATGCCATACGAGTAGAAGCTCGACCCCAAGTACTCCATCTCGGCGCCCTACTGGCACGCCGTGGTGGACACGGAGTACGAGGCACGTCGCAGCGGCGTCTTCCTCCCTACCGGCGCGCGGGAGCCAAAGCCGGAGTGGCTCGCATTGGACGATGAGCGTGCACGCTCTGACGACGAGGGCGATGATGACGACGACCCCGAGCCACCCGATCTCCCGTTACCACCGGGCGTCGGCAAGTGCAGGCGCATGTGCCACAACAGCGTCACCGTCACCGGAGAAGGGGGCGCATGATGAAGCCGGCGAGGCTTCCCATCAGGTGTGACGCGGCATGCAACGGTGGTAGATCAAATCCCACCACGCGCCGGCCGCGAAATCAGAAGCCTCAGCCTCAGCCGAGGCTATGTTTCTAAAGGTCGTAGCCGACGGCAATGGCAGATGACACTTCCGGCGACAGATCATTGAGTCATACAAGTCTGTTGATGATCAGGCGCTGGGATTGGCACCTTCTTCGCTGGCGAGGGCATGTGGAAGAGGCATCTTCCTCGACGCCGGCGCGTGTAGTGCTTGGATAGACGCTGTAGCGTGTCGCCGGTATCGGCCTAGTTTTAGTTTAGTTTGTTAAATCCCGTTTAGATTTTAAATTGTAAGTTTGTTAAATATCGTTTAAATTCCGCCGAAATTGTTATCAACAAATGTTAAGGATTAAAAATAATATTTGGAGTGCTTGTTTGGGGTGCGCCGCTGTGGGCTACACCCCCAAGTACCGGACACATGTCCGGCACCCCCAATTGGGTCTCAATTGAGGGTGTCGGACACGAATTTGGAGACCTCGGTGAAGATGCTCTTATAGCTGCAAGACAAACCCAGAAAATTAGAGGGGGGAAGCTGCGGCAGCTCTCCTTGGCACTGTTATAGAACACCAGCGAACTAGATCACCTTGGAGATGAGGCAGAAGCACCAGAGCTCTACGTCGTAGCTTCTCGTACATCTTGCAGCCAGAGCAGAAATTACATAAGGCTACTCGTTTATACTCCCTCTGTATCAAAATATAAGACTCTCTACCTAGATTGTACATACATGTATGTAGACATGTTTTAGTGCAAGGTTCACATGAATCTTGCACTAAAACATGTCTACATACATGTATGTACAATCTAGGTAGAGAGTTTTATATTTTGATATGGAGTGAGTACTAGCTGACATTTGATCAGCTTTATACATCACCATTCAAAGCATGGCTTTCAATGATACGCAGAACATCGGAAGCTTCTGAAATTACATTAACGGCTATGTGCAAAAGATCGTTGTATCGAGCTTATGTTCTGCACAGCTACATACTCTTCTTTTCTTCTTTTCCTTAGTGCTTCACTAAAGAGCATCTAATCTGCTCGATTAGAGTACCCTGCACGCAGCAAATTAAGCAGTGAAGCAGCGAGATCCCCGCCACCACCGTCCTTGGCAGCCGCGACGGCTTTCCGGCGGGTGCCTCTGGCGGCGGCGAGGGAGGAAGAAGGAGGGGAGGGGCGCGGCGGCTAGGGTTTGTTCCGCCTCCAGAGTCGCCCGCGAGAGCGACTCGTACAAAAGGTTGAAATAACATGTTGGATCCATTTTTTTACCCGTTGCTTTATATTTTTTACACCAATTGTCCCATTTAGAGAAAATTCCTCTAAATTTCTCCATTTTGTTAAACATGTTTATGATTTTACCCCTCCTAAGCATTTGTTCCATCTAGAAGGTGAGATTTGTTCATCAAGTCATCATGGCTCAGTGACAATGCATATAGCTCCAAGACAAACCCAGAAAATTAGAGGGGGGAAGCTGCGACAGCTCTCCTTGTCACTGTTATAGAACACCAGCGAACTAGATCACCTTGGAGATGAGGCAGAAGCGCCAGAGCTCTACGACGTAGCTTCTCGTACATCATGCAGCCAGAGCAGAAATTACATAAGTGCACTCGCTTATACGTAGCTTCTCGTACATCTATTCTAATCTGCTCGATCTCCCTTCCAACCACCCAGGATTAGAGTACCCTGCACGCAGCAAATTAAGCGCGTAATAACCGCCGGCGACGATAACGTTGGCCGCACCGCTGCAGTGCCGCACTGTCCTTTTATTCTTGCTCTCGGACAGAGATGGCCGTTGCAGTGTTGGTAGTCGGACACATCGGGTACAGTCTCCATAACCATCCCTCTATATATAAAGGGAGGACATGACCTCCTCTCCAGCGTGCCACGTCGCCCTTTTTCCCCTGGCCGTCAGATCGATGCAACGGACGGACCAGATCAAGCCACGACACCCCCAAAACGCGATACTATTCATAGCTACAGTGCAAACACATCCGCACCAATTAGAGCTCGCCACGTCGCCGGTTACCACCCAGTCGCGGCGGTGGGCAACCGGTCACCCGTCCCGCACGATTTTTGACGCAGAGTTTTTGCAGAAACCCCCCCCCCCCCGCCAAGGTCCAATTAGCAAATTCGGAAAATTCCAGGAGCCTCGGTGAAAACCGCCGCCACATCCCCCCTTCCTCTCTTCTCTCCTCCACGCGAGCTGACCTCGCCGGCGATGCCGACGCGGCGCACCGCCCCTCCCCGCTCAAATCGCCGCCACGCAACAAGGTGCGCCGCCACGCCCTGTCTATCCTCGCCGAGCTCCACGTCCTGGGACACCCAAGCTGCGCCGGATTTGCCGCCGTCGTGCTCGCCGTTCTCCGCCGCGTCCGTGGTCGCCGCCGGCGTCTCCGGCGACCATATAAGAAGGTGATGGCGAGTGTGGGGACGATATAAGAAGACACGGATATTGTCGACAACTTTATATCTTCAATTTCGGTGGTGCCATGTAATCTGACCAGAACTTGGAGCGGTGACATGGCGTAGTGTCAAATTTCCTCTTTTCTGAGAGAGACAGGAGGTGATGAATATCGTCAACTTGGTTCAAACTCAGATGACACAGCTTCGGGCCGTCGGAAAGCAGCCCATCGCCCCAAAGTGTCCGGACCCCCAGTACCCACTTGAGGATGAGAATCCGGCCTCCCGTGGCGCCAAGGGACGCCTCCTTCTCCTTCTCCTTGCTCCAAGTGCGAGTGATCCCACATGTCAAAAAAAAAAGTGCGAGCGATCCCCGCTTCATCCGGCTGAGGATTCGCTGACTTTGAAACCCCTGACTTTGAGGCCATTGACATGTGAGTCCCACCTAGAGCGGACCCACATGTCGGTGACCCAAAGTCACCTGGCTTTGAGCCTCCCAAAGTCAGCCAATCTGCGCCCGCTTCATCCGCGGCGACCACCAGACATGAACACTTTTTCGCCTAATCTGCTGTAGCTCCGTTTGCTTATCTTCGGCTATAGTGACGCGAACTCCGGCACAGGCGTACCAGCTATGAACCAACTACCAACGACCGGTGATCAGATCAGCCTCCACCGCCGTCACGCCGAAGCACATCAGGATAACACTCCGGCCGGCATAAACTAGCTTATCCGTAAGCACGCCACCGCGCCTTTTACTCAGATAAGATCAGCCAAGATACATATCCCGAATGGAAACTTCTCCGCCCGATTTGGTGGTAGGGTCCTTCTCTTTTCTATCTCGAGCAAAATCCGAAATCTCTATCTTCTCCGTGAAGCCACCACGCCGGCAGCGCAGCAGGAAGATGGATAGGGACTGGGAGAGAGAGAGATGCTAAGCTCCGTCATCGTGCGGCCGCTTTGAAGGGGCAGGCGGACGGATACAAAGGGTGTGGGCGCGCACGCCTCGTCGACGTCGGCCGCCGCCGTGGGCTCTGCTCTGCTCGCCTAGTTGCCCAAAGTATCCGACCTGGAAAGGGAAATGACGAGATAAGGATCGACGAGCTCGACGTCGACGGGAGTGAAATTATTGGTACGCCGGCCGTGCGTGCATGCATGTGTGATGCGCGTGAGCTCTGATCTCTCGGCCGATCGAGATATTCCCCGGATCGGCTACGGAATCATCCGCTCGTGATAATATCTGCGCTTGAGGTTAGAACCTTCCATTTGGCTCCCGAGGATTGTTCGGTTCCCGTTTCGATCTTCGTGGCTTTTTAGACCGGAAGGGAGATGCTCGCCTGGATGCCGACTCCCGCGTGCAACACGAACAGTCATGCCCGGGTGGGAATGGGAGCCGGGATGGAAGCCGAAGGTGTTGCCAAATAATGGCGTGTTTGCGCTTCGGGCCTTCGTCGCTCGCCTCCAACTGACATCTTCCTTTTCCGCTTGCAAGCTTATTTTAGGCGGAATGAACCACTTTTGGTTAGGAATAATGGAATATACAAGCTAGACGATTGAAACGAAGTGGTGGTACTAGTGTTTTTCCTGTGTAATCTACACACGGCCGGGATATATTCACATGTGAAGGCTCTTGATAAAACCTAACTACCACGTCATCTGCATTACTAGTTCGATTTGACCCATCTTATTCCATTGCTACGAGGGAGCTCTTCGAAATCCAAACATGCCAAATTTCACAGCAAAAAAGTAAAGCTATGGCCAGTTTGGCTTAATCGAGGAAGACACTACACTTCTGTATGGGCTTCAGACTAGGGTCTCAATGTGTCCCCGTGAACCATCTTGTTCATTGGCACAAAACTTTGATTCATTGGCACAAAAGTTTCCCAGCCTCTTCACGAGCGGCACCAACTTGTTCCTGGGCAATCAACAAGCAGCCAGTTTGCATGGATGCCAGTGTCTGTCATGCAAAAAAATTGTTGTGTAAACTGGATACGGCAAGTATGCATTTGACTTGCTACAATTCTTCGGCAACATTATTTCTTTAGAGTAAATTCTTGGCAATATACTCTCCCCACTTGGTTTAGCGATTCAAGTTTGTTGCCAACAAAACTCCACAATTGATAGGCCATATGTCCACTGTCGGTGACCTAACTTTCGGAAATACATAATTTCGGCAAAACATGGCACTGGAGACTTGGTAACCAACCAAACACCCCTAGGATGAAGGCAAAATAAATGTCCATACTTAACATTGTTATGGCACCAATTAATGTACAAACCAATGTTCATTTCCACTTGATTCCTATGAGCACCTACGAGATACTCAGTCGGCGGACCGGGTCGTGAGATTAACAGTCATCACAGACACCTCACTATCAACGGAACGTCGTCTCCCACTGATAGATTATTCCGCCTTAATTAGACACACATATGACACATGCGATGGGGGCACAACCACCCTCCTAAGTATCCAACCATAAGTTGATTCTCTTTGACTACAAGCACTTGGCCACAACACATGAATAGTAGATTCCTCTATGGAATTGATGTATGGTATTACAATGGAATGTAATAAGTATTCAAAATAATATATTTTTTAAATTCTGTGTGATATATTATTTAAATCTTACGTAAACCAAAAAACCCTCGGATATTCACCAAGCCCAAAAAAAATCAAACACACCAAGTTTTCCCTTTTGACTGCCTTCAAGCTCCATCATACTTGGTCTTTACCTTGTTACATTTTATTGTGGATGTTCACAAGTCAAATTTCCACTTTTCTGAGAGAGACAGGTGTGATGAATATCGTCAACTTGGTTCAAACTCAGATGACACAGCCTCGGGTAGGGATGGCAACGGGTCTGCTCCCCGCCGGAGAGTGCCTTCTCATCCCCATCCCCATTTAACAATCGGGGAGCATTTTTTCCCGTCCCCATCCCCGCTAGGTTCGGGGCGGGAATCGGGTTCCCCATTAAGAAGCTAAATTCAAATGATATTTTCATAATCTCATAATCTTACACTCTCAAAACACAAATATACGCAACTTGTGTATCACATTTGTGGTCAAATGACCAAAAAGTAGTATCCTATGTTGAATAATATTAAAACAGACCATACTAAATACAATATTGCAACATATTAAATATAAAAGTATACTGATTTATATGTATACGTGTATATAACGGGGAATTGCGGGGAGCGGGGATGGGGAGACCTTTTAAACCCCATCCCCGTTTAACATGACGGGGATCAAAGTTCCCCATACCCATCCCCTAATTGATGAATTCCCCACGGATATACGAGGAACGGGGCCCCATTGCCATCCCTAGCCTCGGGCCGTCGGAAAGCAGGCCATGCCCCCCCAATCTCCGGACCCCAGTACCCACTTGAGGATGAGAATCCGGCCACCCGTGGCGCCAAGGGACGCCTCCTTCTCCTTCTCCTTCTCCTTTCTCCAAGTGCGAGTGATCCCACATGTCAAAAAAAAAATGCGAGCGATCCCCGCTTCATCCGCGGCGACCACCAGACATGAACACTTTTTCGCCTAAACTGCTGTAGCTCCGTTTGCTTATCTTCGGGTATAGTGACGCGGACTCCGGCACAGGCGTACCAACGACCGGCGACCGGCGATCAGATCAGCCTCCACCGCCGTCGCGCCGAAGCACATCAGGATAACACTCCGGCCGGCGCATAAACTAGCTTATCCGTCAGCACACCACCGCGCCTTTTACCCAGATCAGATCAGCCGTGATACATATCCCGAATGGAAACTTCTCCGCCCGATTTGGTGGTAGGGTCCTTCTCTTTTCTATCTCGAGCAAAATCCGAAATCTCTATCTTCTCCGTGAAGCCACCACGCCGGCAGCGCAGCAGGAAGATGGATAGGGACTGGGAGAGATGCTAAATTCCGTCATCGTGCGGCCGCTTTGAAGGGGCAGGGGGACGGATAAAAAGGGCGTGGGCGCGCACGCCTCGTCGACGTCGGCCGCCGCCGTGGGCTCTGCTCTGCTCGCCTAGTTGCCCAAAGTATCCGACCTGGAAAGGGAAATGACGAGATAAGGATCGACGAGCTCGACGTCGACGGGAGTGAAATTATTGGTACGCCGGCCGTGCGTGCATGCATGTGTGGTGCGCGTGAGCTCTGATCTCTCGGCCGAGATATCCCCCGGATCGGCTGGTTTCTCCCCACCGCGGTTTCCCCACCGCGGTTTCTCCCCACCGGTTTCTCCCCACTCGTGATAATATCTGCGCTTGTGGTTAGAACCTTCCTTTGGCCCCGGACGATTGTTCGATTCCCGTTTCGAATCTTCGTGGCTTTTTAGACCGGAAGGGAGATGCTCGCCTGGATGTAGTAGTAAAAGTTTGGGGGTGCCAGACTCGGTATTCATAGTATAAATATCATGTATTAGTTTTTCTAACACGTGTAATAAGCATAAAATTAGACTAAATGGTAGTATATTAAAAAATCTGCATTTTTTAGGGGGTGCCATGGCACCCATGGCACCCCCACTGGATCCGCCACTGCTCCCGCGTGCAACACGAACAGTCATGCCCTGTCAATGGCCCGATATGTGGCGCCACATAATACCGGTTAGTTAGGTTTTACTGCTAGTTTGTTTTCCTGGAAAAGGAAAAACGTGAACGATTGGACCATTAAATGGACATAAATGGGATTAAAAGGTGCCACTTGACATTTAATCCCATTAAAAGGGACAGAAATGAGAACACTAAAAAGGAGGTTTTGTTCAAGTTTTCGCATATTTTAAATTTTTCTATATTGATGTGATTTTCTTTGAAAGGAGGTTTCATACACTAAAAGGAGGTCGCCAACATGGATATATGATGCGGCGGTGGCGGTTGGAGATGCCACCGCGAGGGGCAGTCGATCTGCCACCACCGCGAGCCATGAAATGGTCAGAGGACGGCGTGGGTGGCAAGGAGAGGAAAAGGAGGCCAGTGAGTGTCGTGGGTGCAAGAGAGAGGAAAATGGCCACCTTTTGTAGCCGTGTGCAGCCGAACCGGTAGTAATGGCTACCCGGGAGCGTTCGTGCGCCGAGCGGGGTTTTGATTGAGTTCACCAGACTAAGCGTGCGGCGGGACAAACTAGGTAAAGCGGCAGGCCGGACAAGCGGCCACGCCGGCAGCATCGACGGCGAGACAACTTTGTGACGGGCAGGAGACAACTCCACGGAAGACGCACTAATTCGGGAAACACGAGCGGCATGGATGCGCTCGCGCATGAGAGCGCCATGGGCCCAGGAGTGGAACAATGTAGGATGACACGTTCGCACGATGCATCTAAGGTTATAGTCGGTCTCACTTGTATGTTTTAAGTGGGTCCCATACATGCCAAGTTTTAGTTCATGAACGGTCAAAGGGCATGGACCGACGGAAACATACGGTTTGGTTATTTGCAAGACTGGTTTAGAATGAGTAGGGCAAAAGTGAGGAAATCTAACACCTATGGGCAGAACTATAAAGATAGCGAGGCATGGAAAAAGCATAATTCTTAATGCCTTTTAACTCCATTGTAACAACTTTACTCACTGTTTTTAAAAGAAAGGGCTCTATTTTTTTTTCAAATGTTAGACAATGTGAAGTTTGACCTACGTTTTGGAATAAATGATCAACAAGTATAATTATATATGGATATCATATGAAAATATAGTTCATGATGTATTTAACGGTATTAATTTAGTATCGAGTAGTATTTATTAAATATTTTAAAAATAGAGTGGGAAAACTCTCCAACCGTTTCACCTAAAAAAATTAGGGTGGATTGCGAAATTACTGGTACCTGCCAATGCTGCCAAGGAAAGCAATGGCACTCTTCCCGTCCAGTCCCTCCAGATCTACGAAACTGCAGAGCAGGACTCTTTTCGGAGCCTTTATATGGAGGCACGCACAGATGGAGGCCGGAGCAGAACGCCACGAGGCAAGCAGAGAAGTGCGAGCTCCTCCCTCTCCTCCGACCGGCGCCGCCGCCTATAACGACCAATTCACTTGCCCTATCCTTCTCCCCTTCCTTCGTCTCCTAAACCGCCACATACATGGAGGCCAAGAAGAAGTCGCCGCCCTCCCCCGCGGCCGCGGGAGCCGCGCCTCCGCCGGCGAACGGATACTTCAGCTCCGTTTTCTCCGCGTCGCCTGCGGTACTTCCTCTTCACCCTGTCTTTACGATCTGTTTATCGTGAGGTTCTAGTCTTGTTGAGATTGAGAACTGGTGATGTGCTTCGGCAATTCTGGTACCTCATTATTTCCGAAGAGATTCTATTTTTTCCCAGTTCATTACGTGGATACATGTGCCGATGTGCGGCAATTTTTTATGAGCGACAAGCTTTCTGCAAAATCTTATTTAGGTATACATGTGATAACGCGGCTCTGTTTTTCCTGATAGGCAAATCCAAGAGACGCGAGGCAGACAGACCTGTACACGATACTGAACAAGCAGAACTCGAGAGGGCAGAGTGGTGGGGGCATTGCAGGTAGTTGTGGGATCTTCTGGGCATGTAATGTTGAATTTGTGAAACAAAACAACAGAAAAAGAAACATTGTAAACATTAGCTGGTTGAAATTGGTTGTAGGTGAATTCTTGGTTTGGTTATGGCCTATGGGCAAGTCCCGACACCAAAGCACATTTATCTCTGAACTAGAACTGTTCCCTCCCCCTGGTTATAAGTTGCTCTGCTAATGTTGAGGAGTCATCTTAGTTTTGGATACGAATTTATGTCATTGGTGTGTGATAAAAAATGGTGGATTAACTCTGAAATTCTTATTCATATTTCAGATGGCAAATGCCAAGGCAGCCCTACTAAAGGGCGCGTTGCATACAAAGATGGCAAACAGTTTTATCCGAACGAGTCCACAGAGTCACCCTATTTTGGCTCATCTGTGCATTACGGCGGACGGGACTTCTATGACAGCTCTACTCACAAGCAAGCCAACGAGCCATCAAGAAATGTACGTTGAAATTGCATTGCAAATAAGTCAGCTCTTCAATCACTTGTGTTTGAATGCTTACTTATGTCTAATCCAGTATAAGGAGGACAATTCGGATGGCTCCCTGGCTACCAGAGGTGATTGGTGGCAAGGTATGGCATTTACTGCTCATTTGGATATATAAAAATATGAAACACATGCGACTGATATGATCTACTCCCAGGTTCACTTTACTACTAAATAATTTGCTGAGGACTCTCCTATTGTGAACAAGGTGTGTACAACAATCCACTTTACTGAATAACGAATTCGTCCTAGTTTGATCAGTGGTAGGTTAAAGCAGCATCTGAAAGTGTAGTTAATTAATTATTATCCATGTTTTGGCCTATGTGAAATTTTAAACTATTTTTCTCCGGAGAGCAGCTCACAAGGATGCTCTGCATTTTCAAAACAGTTATAACGGAGGGCTAATGGCTTAGTCTATTTTACATGGACACGAACTATGCATTATGTGAGATGAGATATGTTAAATTCTGAAGCAGCAATCAACTGAGGCTCATTCAGTCATAACTCTTAAGCTCCAAGGCTCACTCTTGATCTCCTCTCAGTACAAACACGCAAGAGCTTAAATAGAAGTTCTTGAATTTGTTTGTGTCGTCGTCACAGTTCTGTTGTCTATAATTAGATGCTGAAAGCTGCACAAGATTGTCTTGTCAGTTTTTCACGTCTGTTCACTACAGAAGAACAGGCTTCTAACGAGTCACATCAATATCAGTGTAGTCTCTTGACCTACCATTCCGTCATGAGTGTTATCATATATTTAAGATATGAAGTATCATGTGTTAATCTTTTGATGTCATAGCGTTTTATATTATGTTTGTGATGACATGAACTTACCATTTGCTTAGATGTGGCAATGCTCAATCCCCGAGTGCATTTCTTAATCCCCTTCACATGGAAACCGATTGGAATTTTATCTTTTGGTTAATCCCTGAGACATTCATATAGGCCTCAACTACTCTACTATTTGGTATTTCTTTACATAGGTCACCCACCATAGTTTCTGAGGCACCATTGCTAGAAATATAAACTGAAAATTGTTGAACTCCTAAACATGTATGCATGGTGATTGCAATTGTTAAACTCCTAACTAGGTTCTTATCTAATAGTCCTAAACCATGAAATAAGTTGTTTCACCTTGAACCTGTGGTACTCCCAATGCATTGTCAATTTGTCATCGGCTTCATCCTCTATGAACATCTAACTAATTTGTTTGTTTGTCCCAGGAATAAAGAAGGGAGGTCGAGCTGGTTTGTTGTAGAGTTGACATGAGTCACCGGGCATAAAAAGATCATGGTGGAACTACATCTGTTCTTTCGGCGGAGGCAGTATTTAGATGCATCATCCCACCTGGGCAGATGTAGGCTTGTCTTGTTTTCTTTTCTTTTATTTGCCTTCGTACCTGATCTAGTGCTGAAATGTAGTGTTACTGGTACGGCAGCAGCAAGTAGGTCCTACAAAAAGGTTGCTTCTATTTTGCAACTAACAAGATCAATTGTTGTATCTGCTACGTATCCTTGTTCGTGGTATATTTCGGGAATATTTGGATATGCACATCAGTTTGCGCTTTGGTATTTGACTGCCGACAGAATCGTGAATTCGTGATATGAAGTGACGGCAGCGCAGCGCTAAAATCGAATGGGCCTTCGACCTCACTGTGATGCATCTTCTTTGGGCCAAAATGGCAAATCCTAACTCAAAAACAAAAAGTCGGGCGACCCAAACGGGCTGACCCAGCCGGCTGTTGGCGCAGCATCTCGCTGCGCCGGCTTCTTCTCTCTACACTCACTGTTTGTTTCGCACAACTAGTCTCTCATGAACACAAACTACACCCACGCACACATACACCAAGGAAGAACACACGAAGCTTTTCCCAGCGTCATTTCCTTGGTGACACGAGTGGCTACATTGTCTTGCCTCAGCCCTCACGGCCTTCTTTCTCCATTAACTGAATGCAACTATTTATACACAAGGTTAGGCAATGCTGCCATGCCACTCACGCACTACTCAGCCACCACTCGGCCACTAACCCCACGACCTCATGCACTAACAAACTAACTAACTATGACCTCTTCTTCCTCCTAGAATCACTCCAGGAGCCAGGCGATCCAGTCAGCTCTCGACACATGCAGATAATCATCCCAGGACATGCACAGCAGCCTCTCGCCACCGTCGGCATCTCGCCATGCTCTCCGCCTCACACGGCCTAGCGGCATCTCACCATTGCGTCCCTGCTTGACTAACTACACAATCCTAACTATATGCAGAAGGAAATAACCATGCAAATACAAATCAAGATTAGTGCTAACACCGGCCTGGCAAACCAGCAACGCGCACCAGCGAAGGCAGGCCAACCTTGGCCCATTAAGCAGCCCTGCCGCAGCCCGTTTCTCTCCCTCTTTTTGTTTTCTCAGCTGACACCCTGGCCCCACTGCAAGTCTCCCCTCTGGTTAGATATCGAACCTAGCACGACATCTTCGTGCGAAGGGTAAGCTCATCACTAACGCAATGACATCTCTCGATGAGCTATGTTTCCCTAAGATCTAACTCTCTCATGATCTGCAATTTTTTCTCATCTGAAATATAATTTTCTTGTAGCGAACTTTTGTACCTTAAGCTGCATTAATAAGCGAAACCACTTCAAACTAAGAGTATTAAGTCGTTTTCCAACTTGCAAGTCGGCCCTTTCTAGTTTCAGCTCCTTGACTTCGCGGAAGAACACTTTCGAGGACTGATAACACTTTATTGTTCCATATTTTCAAGCAACAAATGATCACCCCACGTAGTTGATCGCCTAGGACTGAAGGACTTTCTCCTCCATGGTGCCACCTTGTCAAAGAAATGATGTGCATCCAACATTATTGCTTGATTCCTTGCCACAAGTAGCTCATGTTCGTTTAATATCCCATACACATCATCTAAACCTCTAGTGTATCTCATGCTAATAAACTGCCTGCACCATAAAACACATTAGCCTCTAGATGGATGACCAGTAAACCTTGCAGCGAACCAACCTGTAGCAACTCTCGTCACAAACCCAATACCTGAGAGTGGATATGGAGGGCGAGTCGGAGCATGTGGCGGATGAAGTTAATTTGCATGTTTGTTACGTGCACGTAGTGGTGCGAGCTGCGCACGTGTAAGCTGCCCGAGGGACGGTAGGGCTTTCGTCCTGAGAGAGTGCGCCATGGGCGGTATCACGCTCGTGATGATGTCTAATGTTATTGTCCCCAGGGATGGAACTCCTAGAAGGAGAAGCGCAACATGTGAGTAATTCATCCGTCTTGATAGCACGGGCAGTGGTGGAGCTTGGGTCGATTCACTGGGGAGCGAATGGGTTATTGAGACATGGTTTTTAGCTAAACTCTTCATGGGTAGGGGGGCAGTGCCCCCCCTCCCTACAAATAGCTTCGCCTTTGATCATGTGTCTTAACAAATCTACGTGAAAGGGCCGCTCTCACTCTGGCTTCTGGATCGAGGCACAACTCCATTGAGCACATGAGGTGATCTTCTCGAATACATCCAGATTCCTAACATCTGCCATACACTATGTAGTAGTGACTATGATTCTGCAGCCAACTGTGCGGGCCACGGCTTCGTGCCCAGGGCATTACCAACGAAGTTATGTCTATCGCTAATTTGAGGATTCAGTTTCACTAAGATCTATGATTTAGTTATCATGAACAAAGATTGAGTGTATTATCTCCTGAACTGCAATTTTTGCTCATCTAAAATACATGTGCCAGATCTCCCATAAAAGAACATTGTGGCCCGAATACTGTCTCATTGAATCTTTACAAGGCACAATCATATTATAATAGCAATATTTAATTTCCATAACTTGAGTAATACTAAAACTTTAGTTTGAGCACCTGATTTTGCCTGTCCGTAGTGTCTTCAGCTATATTTGTCCACTACATGGCATCATAGTATAAACTTGTGGAGTTTGTTTTAGGTTTCCTTGATATCGCCACTCTATATGATACTCACTCTCCATCTCCAAATAAGTGTACTTCTAAATTTGTACAAGTCCAACCTTTTTAGTTTGATCAACTTAACTTTATAGAAAAACATAGAAATATTTATAATATCAAATTAATATCACTAGATGCATCTTAGAATGTAGTTTAATAATATACTAATTTAATTTATCAGTGTTGCTACAATTTATTTATAAAATTGGTCAATTTTTTTTTACTTCGGACAAAACTAGAAGTGCACTTTTTTTTTTTTTGGAGAACAAGCCCAAAGGCCCAGCTTTTTATTGAAAGCAGAGATCCATTACAAACAGAGAACTGGGGAAACCAGTTTCGGAAACAAAAAAGCGCAGGAAACAATAAATGAAAGTGGAGAACAAACTCCAGGCTGCAGGCAAAGAAAGATAAGCAAAGGAAAACAGGTGCAGTAGCCCCCACTGCCTAAAACTACCTAGAAGACTAGCCAACGCCATTACGAGCTCTGAGAAGGAAGTGCATGCTGTTCGACAAAGATTTCATCTTCTCCCGTGTGGCGATACAAACTTGCTTATGCTTTGCCGGAAACAAAGGCGTCCACTTCGACAGAAGAGAGAGCATTTTATAAACGTTAGTCGCAGGGGAGCTGCACAAGTTATTATTAAACACATAGTCGTTTCGAGTAAGCCAAATCGTATAGGTCATCGCCCCTAGAATCTTCCAGCCTAGGAAATTAGAGCGGGAACCTGGAGAGCTTAGGTAACAATCCATGTACTCATCAAGGCTAGTGGGTGGTTCCATCCAATTCAACGCTCTTGCTAGCCACCACCAGCAAAAATGAGAAAGGGGACCGCCAAAGATCAGAAAATCTATATTTTCAGGTTCCCCGCAGAGCTTACAACTAGGCTCCCCAGGCCAACCTTTTGCTTTAAGGGCCACAACAACTTGAATTCTGCCTCACACACATCCACGGGAAGTTTTTAACTTTCAAAGGCATATTGCTTTTCCACATATCCAACATACGAACATCTTTCCTCATACATCGACTTCGAGGTATATCTACCCAAGCTAGTAAGCGCCCAAAAATCCCTCATCTTCTTGAGCCGATAGCAACACATCTTCCAACATGGTTTTCAGCTGGTTCCACTCACTAGTTTCTCGATCTCCGAAGGATCTTCTGAAAGTCAAGTTTAAACCATCCCCTCTAATGACTTCAGACACTAGAATATCTAGATCACAACATATAAAGATAATAGGAAAGCAGATAGACAGTGGAACTTGGCCATGCCAGACATCTATCCAGAAATAGATTTTTTCCCATTGCCCATGCGATAAGCTATGCCTCTCCGGGCCCACTTCTTAACAACATGAATTTCTTTCGAAAATTGCGAGGCCCCCGCACACCCAGATTGAAAAAAAAAACCTCCCTCGCCTAGATATTTTCTACGCAGAATCTGACAACTCATATCTTTGTCCCCACATTCAAGTTTAGCAATCCATTTAACTAGGAAAGCAGTGTTACGAGCCCGTCTATCTACAAAGCCCAGGCCCCCCATGCCTTTTGGTCGACAGAGATTAGCCCACCGCACCATGTGGTACTTACTTACGCCACCATTTCCTTCCCAGTAATAGTTAGCTCTCACCATATAAGCTTTGTGGTGGATCCCATCCGGAATCCAATAGAACCGAAGGACATGGTTAGGGACATTATTATCTAGGCAGGAGTCGATCAACACCGATCTCCCCCCTGTTGAAGCTGGATGCCAAGTGCCCAACGCTTTTGAATTTTGCTGGCCCAAAATCAATGTCCGAACATGCATAAGCAACCAAATATCTAAACGGGTTTTACATACATGCTAGATACATGCCGTGCATAAGCAACCAAATATGTCGTGCATGTGTTAATATTCTTCTACAAGAATACTGCTTTCGACTTTCCACCTGCGCTACTGCATTTTTTTTTGACGTTTAACTACTGCATTTTTTAAGAAACAACTTTTTGGTTCATGTTCTAAGTTGCATATGCCAAAATATTGGCGAAAGGTAATTTTCCAGGCTTAGACTACATGCCCGCATTTGTTAAAAAAACAGAGTAGTAGGATCGGTACAGCATTGCCTCTTCTGAATAATGCAAACTTGAATTCGTTTAGACAGTAAATGCATGAACGCAATGTAAATATTTGAAGCACTCCTCACTTAATCAATCAAAAATGGCAAAGATTTTACCATTTTTTAACCAAATGCATGAACATGATTCGTCTCATTAACTAAGAAATAGTTGCTCAGCACATCTAGGGGGAGTATGGTAGCCCGCATAAACTTTTAAGCCCCGTGGGGGCAGGCTGGCCAGAGCCTGGTCTCAGAAATCCACCCCAAAACTACGTTATGCGTGTCGTCTAGTATGTGTCCAGGCCTGGTCCAGCCGAATGCAGCCTACCAAACAACATGCTTGTGTTCTTGTGATAGTTAGTCTCACCTTCTTGGACATAGGTGGAGTTACCTCCCACCACCACACTTGTACAAGAGACACACATGTGACGACCGGCGAGCGGCCGTGGCGGCGTAGGTCGCCGGCGAAGGATGCGGCGAGCATGACGACGGCGTGGGCAATGGAGGCCGCCGATGAAGGTCGCGGCGAGCACGACGTTGGCGTGGCGGCGGAGGTTGCCGGCGAAGGTCGCGGCGAGCACGACAACGGCGGGTGGCGGTGAAGCTCGTCGTCTAAGTTTGCAGCGGCGGCGGTGGAGCCTGTCGACGAAGAGTTAGGTGAGCCTACTAACTGTTGCGACAACTACAGAGTTGAAGAATGCATATACAACAAGTACGGCCTAAATACGCACACATACAATATAAGATCTATCCGTTTACCATCGTTGAAACGCAAAACTTACAACATAAGAGTTGTGTGAAATGGAGAGGTGAAGCTACTCTTCAAAGGAAATTTCTAACGGTCAACCGTGCACGATTAATTTGACGAAATTCATCTAAGAACTCTTCAAACATGAACACGAAATTAGTAGTTAACAATTAACGAAATTTGAAACCGATTGTCAGAATGGAACCAAATCATTAGTGCGCATCAATTTAAGGTAGAACTTATTTTGAATCAAGTACTGTAGCAGTGATTAGAAGAAAGGGATGAAGTAACCATAAGGTGGGTGACTGGAAGCAAAGTTCAAAGGTTGCAGCCTCTCGAGCCAACCTTGCGCTCTATGGGAAAGCTCGATTCTAGCGTGACTGGTGGGCATGGCTCGATGCTGCTTTGTGAAGCGCGCTGGCCTGGTCCGGGAGACCACACACGCAACCAATCGCCGTGCTGTTACAGCTGGCGGGCCTGGTCTGCCTCCTGCAGGCCACCAAACGCGTCCCTAATAACCTTTTCACAGGTCAATAATACAGTGTACCTATCGAGGCAGAACATTCTTCAGCAATTGCGCCACCTTTGGTGTTCAGGTAGATGGTTTTGAGGACACCATTCACTGAAATTTCTGCTATGCAGCAGAGAAAATTGTATACATTTTAAATGAACTGGTTAAATTCGAGATGGCGAGGCGGTAGATTTGAAATGAACACGGACTGCAAGTTTAGGTTGTAGATTTTTCTATGCTCTGCTCTGTGAGAGTTCACTTGATTTCATACAAATAGATATGGTCGGCTGTGGTGTGTGCGTTTCTGTTCTTAACCTAACCATAAAAAGCTATCCTGTTTCGGTGTTTCCTTTTGATTTGGGATTAGTAAAGTTGGGCAGTTTCCTCAACGGGGAACTAATTAGTCAAGAAGTTGCTAATTGTAGATAGAGCATGTCGAATTGCTCCCAATCGCCCAAGCAGAAGACTTGGACGAGGAACAGGTTCTCCCGTCTGCAAGGAACGTTTGGTTCTGCTGCCTAGACTGGCCATAGCTTCGCTAGCCAGCTAGCCCAGCTAGGCTTGGCTAGCTTCGACTTGGCTGAACGTTTGGTTGGGCTGTTTGCTTTTGGTAGCAACTGCAGGTGGCTAGTCATTTGGTTGGATTACTACCGTTGCTTTTGGAGGCAAGAATTAACCGATCGATCAGGAGGAGCAGAGGACGTGGGTAGTTTTTTTTCGTGAAATGGTTTGCCGTCAAGAGCTAGCCGATTCGGCTCTCCACGCCTAGCTAGAATTTCCTCGCCCCGTGAGGCTAGCTGGCCCTCGAAAGCAACAAAAAAATTTGGGTACCAAACGTATACCCTAGCCTGGCAAGGCTATAACTAATTTTGCCAAGGATCCAAACGTTCCCTAAATGTTTAGACAGGAGAACATGTCAGTTGACACAGATGTAAACATTACCCAAAAATATTACAGGAGCAGCCGAACTGAACATGCGGTTGTACGATCATCCGATGAACATCAAACTGAACACTCTGTCAGACAACGGTAAAACTACGCGGGGGCACTACCGAGTGCCAAAAGCATAACGGACTTGTTACACTAACTAAGCACGTAACACGTGACAAGAAACCAGGCAAACACATACACGAATGCACAGGGAGAGGCCGCCGGCCGAAGACGGTGCGCAGCAGCGTCGAAACCCAGCCAGACTCAGGCCATCCTCGGACTCACAGCTCTGTGGCCAATGGGGTGTCGAAAAATGCGCTGGTGATCGGCATCCCCTTGACCTCCACGGTGGCGCCCTGGTCCGCCAGCGCGGACCTCTTGGCGCCCCTGCCGTGGTGCGCCCGCCTGTCGACCAGCAGCGCCCTCCCGATCTTGGACGGGCTGGACAGCTGCGCCGGCGAGAAGCTCGGCGTGGCGTACGCCGTGGCGTACGGTGTGCCCGAGACGGGCACTGGGTACGCCGGCGAAGGCCCCATGGCAGCTTTTTTGTTCTTGCACGCAATCTTGCCGTCTGCCACACTGCCGGGGGGATGTTGATCTGTCTGTTTGCTCAGCTCGTCCACATACAACAGGTCATCGATCCGCGCGATGATGTTAGAGGCCAGGCTCTCCATAACACGGGAGTAGCTCTCGAGGATCGACTTCCCCACATCCTGATCAATCAAAGTAAAATGTTAGAACATCAGCTCATCAACTTATGGGAGGAGATTTATCACGTACTGCCATTGACAAACCTTGTTGTACTGAATCTTGCTCATGTCCAAGCTCGTCTGCGTCAGTCCGGGGAACCTCTGCTTCAGTGATATCAGCAGGCCCTCGGCGCGCTCCGCGAGCAGGTCCCCTCTCTTCTCGGTGTCCATGATCATTTCCTTGACAATGCCCCACGACGACTTGGTGCCTGCCGACTTGGCAACGGTGCCCCTCCGGCGCCACACGTAGATGGAGGCCTCGACGCGGTTGGCGATCTCCACGGCCTGGTACTCCGACGACAGGTCCAGGCAGTCGAGCAGGCATTCGGGAGAGAACTGTTCCGACGTGATGTAGCGGTAAATGATGTCCCCCAGCGTCGCACGCCCATTCTGACACCCAAATGTTTTTGTCACAAAATGAATTCAGAATGTACATGAGGAAATGAGAGCAGTGCCGCGTTGCACCTTTGGCAGCGAGTCGTAGTACGAGTCGGGTACGTCCATCTCGGCCAAGGCGTTGCTGTTAATGGCCATGGCGGCCTTGAGGATCTGGTTGGCGCAGTCGCGCTTGTGCTCCAGCTGCGTCCTTGTCACCTTGCGTAGGCCGCCGAGGGGCACGCGGGGCACCGGCAGCCACCACTTCTCGTCGCGGCGGTGCGCAGGCCTCCTGAACGAGGCGGAGCCGTCGCAGTCGGGCGCGCATGTCCCCTGGTCGACGTACCAGAACTCGGTTTCTCTGAAACTCTCCAGCGTTTCCTGCCAGCAGAGTCTTCGTCAGAATGGTTCGTCAGAAGAAATGAAGAATCAACAAGTTTTTGTTCAACTCACAAGGAGCATGTGGTCTAGCTTCCGAAGTGCCGGCAGATTGATGTACAGATCGGATCGTGGCCTGCTCGTCATGATCTGAAAATTGGTAGCACCATGTTCTGAATTATAGGTGGAAAAAGGCACACGCAATGCATTTGTTCATCATTATTTGAGTTCATAATGAAATTAGCAACACTCTGCACGTAAGTTCTTCTAGGTAAAGTAGTACTGGAGTACTAGTAAGGGACGGAACATGCGCTTGCTGGTGATATTTGAATTGTGATGAGACCCCAAGAATGAAGGACCAAACGGACAACACATTCATGTAGCCTTTACTCTTTGGACCTCAAAAATGCAAATCGCCCAACCGTCTTACAATAAACGATTAGGTACCAAACGGCTAAACACGTATACTTAAAGGCTGCTTGCAGTGGTCCGTGTCCAAGTTAAATTCGAATTATTAGTGGATTTGCGCTTGATTCATTCGTCCGTAGAACGCCAACTTAAGGGAAATTAACTCTGTACTTGCTCATGAACAGCTACACTAATCGCCATTTTTCGTGAGTGTACTTTTAACAGATATTCTACAGTTAATTCAGTCATTAAGATCAATAGACTTTAGTGTGGTTGCAACTGATCGAATGCAGGCTAATTTGTTTGGGAAGTACTGTTAGACTAGTCATAATGGGGAGTAACTTAGACTAGTAACATGCGTACTGATCGAATGCAGGCTAATTTGTTCGGGAAGTACTGTTAGACTAGTCACAATGGGGAGTAAGTTAGACTAGTAACATGCGTATGTTACTACTCTAAGTTACTACCTCTCCATAGTGAGGAGTAACATGTGTGTAGTGTGATATTTAATAGGTTATACACTCATCTTGCCTTGAAATGTGTGATGTTATGGTAACATAGCTAGTTACCACAACCATCTCTCTCCTTATTAATTATCCGCCACATCAGATTTTTTGCCTATGTGTCATTGATGTTACTCCTATATTACTCCCCATTGTGACTAGTCTTACACTTTAGTCAGTTTTCAGTTACCTCAAGCCTTGTCCCGTCAGGGAACGTCTGCCATGTGGGCACCAGCTCGACGATGTGGTCGCTAACGCAGAGCAGCCAGTCCATCTCGCGCCGCCACATGGCCTTCTTCTCCGGCGCCAGCGGCTCCAGCCTCCAGAGCTGCCCGAATATCGTTGCTGCAAAAGAACGGCACGTCCGACCAACGCGTCAGAGTCTTGTCGACAAAAGCCAGCGTGCAGCTCGCGAATTCCAACGAATCGGGCAGGCAGGCTGAGACAAAAATGGCTCACCGCAGAGGTTGGTGATGGCGTTGGAGATGGCGAGCGCGGTGCAGACGCCCTTGCCGCTCCCGGACATGTCCTCGCCCAGCAGCAGCTTCGAGAACCTCTCCTTCATCAGCTCCAGCTCTGCAGCCAAATTAATCCACGGCAGGTCAACGAGACTACTCCACTGCAATGCTGCTCTGAGTCGACGTTTCGAAATTAAAGCGAGATCCTTTTGTCCTGTACGAGCACGCACCTGGGGCTCTGTGCCTCTCGGCGCACGCGTCGACGGCGGGCGGCTTCTTCTCCGCAGGCGCCGGCTTGACCTTGGCGTCGTCGGTGACGCAGGTCTTGATGGCGACGACCTGCTGCCACTCGTCGGGCGGGCAGTAGGACTCGCTGGAGGCGGCCACGGAGCTGGCGCTGGAGCTGCTCCCGCGCGGCGCTCCTCGTCGGCCGAGTCTGCCGTCAGCGTCTCGCTCGCCGCCATCTCCTCCTCCTCTTCTTGTTCATCCTCGGCCGCGCCTCCTCCACCCCCTCTCGC
Organism: Poa pratensis; assembly: GCA_947311845.1. Classification (NCBI taxonomy): domain Eukaryota; kingdom Viridiplantae; phylum Streptophyta; class Magnoliopsida; order Poales; family Poaceae; genus Poa; species Poa pratensis. Next base: position 69,391,516 of record CAMZMU010000036.1, on the reverse strand, counting down.
CATCCCGAATTGGACAAGGCGGCGGCTACGTGGCAGTGACGGCAACCGCTGCTGCTCCTATGCTGATGTTACGTGCTGATGCGCGACGGGATTGATTGGCGAGCACGGCCGCGTTCTTGCGGGGTAATTGCATGAGACGGCGAGAGAGGGGAGGAGTATAAAGGCTTTAAAAGAGGTGAAAGCTTCTAGCTGATGGAGTGAGGAGGAGGAGTGACCGTTGGGGTTTTGAGCTGTTTTGGTGGGATTCTCGGACAGTGATGAGTGAGAGTAGAGTGACAAAGGCTGCTTGCTTAACTGGGAGGAGGCGCGCCGTGGCAGCGATGCCCGGCGGTGGTCCGTCGTTTTGGCTGCTTTCTCTCTACGCTCACCGGCTTTTGCCGTTGTGCGCTGTCGAGGGGTGGTCTCGTGCTGCATGTGCATGTGGGAGGGAAGACGGATACAAAATTTGGTTGCAGGATCTGCACGTTAGGGAAGCAGAAATCTAGAGTGCCGGCCGTTTGATATGATTCCTCGTTGTGCCCGGGTTGGATTTAGTTGTTTAGTCGCGTTGAACATGATGACGATCAAACGGTCAATTTCTTTGTTTATTCATGGTGGACTGGCAGTGTAAATCGACCGTTTACATGTTACTCTTACCCGCACAAATGTTGTTCTATTGAAATCTGATGTACTTTATTAATTGTTATACTCATCCTAACAAAATTATATTCCAATTTAGAAATACTCGAAGTTTTCTCAAGCTCAAAATAGTCTTCATTTGCCTCGCCATTCAAAAGATGAGGCTGAGCCGATAGACGATGGCGTCGATGGAGTCGAGAATGGACCTTGCAACCCCGCCAAGCCGAATATATCGGTGAAAGGGATGCAAAGGCACTGGGTGGAGGCGGGATAGGGGTCAGTGTGGAGGGCTCTACCAAAATTAGGAAAGGGGTTAGATGGAAGATGACCTTACATCATGAAATTTGTAGTATCGAAACTGGGCAAAGGATGTCATGGCGTCGACAACAAGGAGACAAATGTGAGGAGAATAAATAGAGAAGGAGAAATGTTTAGGCGGTTGGGATGTTGACAGATTTGTAGAACACGAATGTGGCCAATTAAAGACGGTCCCAATTGAAAACTTCCATGGTATACCACATTCTTTTATATGGATATGTTTGGTTTTAAGCCAGCTTTGTCTTGCCAAATAGTTGAGAGACAAAAGTGGATTATTTACTTGATCATGAATTGGCCAACAGTGAAAACAAAGTGAACTATAACGGTAAATAAGCATTGACATGCCAAAAAAGGTAACCATCTAAACAATGACCACATTTTTTGTCACAGCCAATAAAAGATAGGGTGGAATTTGGCCTCCATCCCAACATGTGCATTTTCCAACAAGTTTGTCGATTCATACTCATGAAACTTTCTTATTATCTTTTGAGTCACCTTAACAATAATTCTGAACCCAAAATTTAACATTCTAGCAAAGACTTGCCACATTTTACGGTGAATCGATCTTTTATAAAAAGGACAATTTAGGTGAAAAATATTTGTTGGGAAAGCATAATGTGTCATCAATTTTTTTGTGAAACAACAAGCTCTCCTTGTCGATTTCCAGTAGATGAACCGCCAGTTTGTTACAAACCCAACTCAAAACAAAAGGCACAGCATATCATAATGCCAAATATTTCATTTACAACAGCGCAAATGTGAGAGCATCTCCACTCGCGGCGCCCAAATGGCCGCCCAAAGGCCTTCCGGACGGGCCATTTGGGCGCCGTCCGGACTACCTGTTGCCTTTGGGCGCCGTCGCTCCCCACTCGCGGCACCCAAATACTTTTTTGTAAAATTAAACTTCGGCGATTTTCATTCAAACTTTAGAAAATATTACATATTTGAATGAAATTTAAATAAACCTAATCTAATGGCCGCGGTGGCGGCGCCTGAAGGCGAAGTAGGGGTCCTCCTCCTTGTCCTTCTCCTTCTTCACGCCGACGCCGCCGCGAGTTGGTCCTGCGCCACCGTCCTCCTCTTTGATGCGGCGGCTAGGGCCGGCGCCGTCGTCAGTGAGGTCGAAGAAGGGCACGCCCTTGGACTTGGTGTGCTCGAACGCCGACCACGCACAGGCATCCCGCGTTTAATTTGGTTGACCGGCCTAGTGTCTCTATGACAGGCGTGGCCCACGCGTCGGAGGGGTAGGTGGCGTCGAGCGTCGTTGTGTCCGGGGCCGCCCGAGCTCTATCCAAAATGAGGGCGTGGGCTGGACGTGCCGAACCGAAAACTGGGCCGCGCCGAACCCAATTCGCATTTGGACGCCGCGAGTGAGGGCGAAAAACTGTCTGATATGCCCCAAAAAGCTTTGGGCGGCCGTTTGAGCGCCCGGGTGGAGATGCTCTGAGGGCGCCCGTCTTATGTTGCGATGGCCTCCACGCCGTGCGAGGCCGGGCGTGAGCTTGAGATGCCATAGGTGGCGTTGTAATGATTTTTTATTTCTAAACAATGTCGTGGGCACAAGCTCGTAGTTCGGCTCGACGTTCAAAATTTGAGTTCGAAAACACGGAGACACCCAAAAAGAAAGAGGACAAAAGGAGCTGAACAGTGAATAGAAGGCATCTAGCAGTACAATACAAAACGTTAAGGTGAAAAGCGCCTGCGGTTTGACTCGGTATGCGCGGAGCAGTGTCCTTTTGCGGCGCACGAAAAATCCCATCCGTGTCGCTAGCTGCTGCCCCGCCCCACGGAGGCCCCACGAAAGTGGAGTCCAAAACCCTATCAAAAGTCGAGCAAACCCTCCAGGATTAGGACAACTCGTACACGTTTTTTTCTTCCAAATACAATCTTTTTTAAAGTAAAGAAATCCATCTTGAATCATCGGACTTCGCAAATGGCATCTCCAGTGCTAGCCTTACCAGTGCACTAACTTCGACTGAGCCATGTAGCAGACGCGAGACGGCCTGGGCCCCTAGATTTATGATATTCGTTAGGAGTAAACTGATGCGAGCTGTTCTATGGAAAAAACTGGTTTCCTTCGAATTCGTTGCATCTTTTCTGTAGTGTCTAGTGTGTAGTGTGTCGGACCATTTCGGCTCACCTCACAGCAATGGGACAGAATAAAGAAGCTCATAGATGCACCCGTCTTTTGCATGGCCAAGAGCTACTCTCTCTCGTTGATTAATACTTTGAATGAATACGAGCCGAGTCAACAAGTTGGTTCGATATGCAAACGGAGCTTGGCTCTGATGGTTGGGTTCCCTGTGGTGGAACCAGCCCACCCAGGTTCAAGTCCTAGACTTGGCATGGGCGTTTGCATTTACCTGGATTTATTCCAGGATTATCCGGCGCTATTCTTTCAGTGGTAGGTGACGTGCCCGTCAACAGCGAGGCGCCTGTGGTGACTTCGTCAACCTCAAGATCTGCCGGCTCAGTCCTTCAGAGGTGCTCATAGGGGTAGGGTGTGCGTGCGTGCGTTCATAGGGGTGAGTGTATGTGCGTATTTGTGAGCGTCTGTGTTGTACTGTGTTCTCAAAAAAAAAAAGTTGGTTCGATATTTATGTGTGACACCATGAATCGATTCACATCATGTATCGAACCGGTTCGGTAGGCCATGTGAATCATTTTTCCCTCACAGTGTAGCTGGTCCAATAAGTTTGCCGTAGGAATGCATGATTATTACTCCCTCCGTTCGGAAAAGGATGTCTTAGATATATCTCCAAATCTAGATATATCTAAGACATCCTTTTCCGAACGGAGGGAGTAGAAAATTGCTTAGTGAAGATGAATCTACTTTTTAAAACTTGGTGAAAATTATATTTCAAAAGTTTTTTTTTAAGATACGCATATGGGAACTTGAGAAGAACTTAACAATATCAGTTTTTTGTAAAAGAATTGTGAATTGCATAAAAATCATAAAGTGACAAATCTACCATAAAAGCTTCTTCTAGAATACACATAGGATCTATGTCATCAATTAAAACAAGAAATGACAAAAATGTCGGATGCAAACATCGTCCATCAGTGACGTGGCAACAGTCCACGCTAAAAACAAAACTAAAAACTACTTGGTACCAATCCACCTAGACAAAGCTACGAAGAAACTCTTCACGGCCTTCAAGAAGCAAGACGACAATCCCTCGACACAAACTCGCTCATGCATGTTCTGGTTCAAGGGAACTTCCCGATTGAAGATCAATATGTCCGTGTGGTTCTAAATTTCCCACGACACCAGTCAAGCTATGTTCACTATAATGTGATCACTTTTCTAATGTTCGTAAAAAACGGTCCTAGCTATATGGAAATTTGATATAAGTTTCCACCGAATACCAACATAGTTTAGATGTACGTACCCGGGTTTTACATATCGCTCTTGGATTTCTGACATGATCTTGAATACTGAAACTTATGAAAAATAACTATGCATCTCGCATAAGCATGCTATGTTTTGATTTTTTTTCAAAAATAAAACATGTGTGTGACCTAAAGATTTATTTTTGTGGTATCTCAACGATATGTGATACGAGAATACTTCTACCCATCATGAAAAGTAACATGGCCAAGGAGAAGAACACACATATATAATTTGTTTTTACTAATTCTAATCTATATGAGAATTAGTTAGAGCTTTGTCAAGTCCTTAGTCGTTGGATTTGCGTCATTATTCGTGTGGGTGATTGTTGCTGTGTTTTTTTGGTTGCATGTGGGTTGCAAGTAACCCAAAATTAAGTTCCCTATAAAGTTAGCATTGTTGCATTGAGAAAAAATAGAAAGTAAAAGTTTTTTTTAGAATTGATGGACATCAATAGATGGTAAAAAAGAACACACTCCTATGAATGATTGAGAAAATGTATTTAAAAAAGTACAAAAAAGAGCAACAACTGAAGGTATAAATTACCGGGGCGGACCTAAGTAGATGCTTGTGGGGGCCTTAGCCCCCACTCAAAAATTGAAACTTCAATAGAATTTCTACATTTTTAAAGAAAAATATTCAAATTATGTGAAGTTATATAAGAAATACCCCGAGTCACCTCATGTGCCCCCTCTCAAAATCTTGTCTTGGTCCGCCCTTACGATATGGATAAACTCATCTAGGATGATGACAACCCATACTACTAATTACTTTAAACAATTCTTTTTAAGATTTTGGTGTTCTTCCCACACATGACATGCGGTTATTTAAAGTTAACCTGACTTGGCGTCTCTTTGGATCAGTAGTTCAGAATTTTTGTACGAGTTTGGTCCATAAAATTCATTTGCAGTATTTTCGTCTGAATTTCGGGAATTACCAACATTTTCATAGATCGCCTAACGCGTTCAAATTTACGTGTCCACATGATCCTTGATTTTTTACTTTTGAAACAAGGCAAAAGTTTTGTCTTATATATTGATATAGGAGGAGCAAATACAGAGTGGCCTATGCCATAATAATGGAACAAAGATCAGCCGTACAAGATTAACCGATAATTTTCGCTAGTTTTTTCGCACCGGCAAGGATCCAATTTCTGTTCTCGTCTTTGATCCTTGATAAAACTAAGATTAAATCCCACTATAGATATTGCATGCACCTTCTGTCTTTTCAATCATGCAGAATTCTTGCCGAGCATTAAAAAAAACTACGACTAGTCCGGCTGATCACTTGTTCCGGAAGCAAAGAAAATTCCCGTTGAGTTCAACACGGTGGCAGGTTATTGGTTGCAAACAACCAGGGAAAAATTACATAGAGCCACTCGTTAATGGCTGACACGCGATTAGCTTTACACCAACTGGCTAGCCTAGCTTTGAATGGTGCACGGAGCCTCAGAAGATTCTCAAATTGCACTAATGGCTCTGTGCAAACTATCAGTGCACTAGCTGTATCGATGCATCAGCTAAAGTTCTCGCAGTTGCAAGCATGTCTTTTTCAAAATATAAAAAACAAAATTTGCACCGTCTGCCAACTACCCTGAAGATTAGCGACTGCCTCAAGCGCCAAGAGCCTATCTGATCAGCGTGGACAAGTTTAGTTAGCTAGCTAGTCTCTCTTTCTCTCTCCCCTCGGTTGAAGTGTGACTAGTTGTACGGGAGCACTTGTATCCACTAATTGATACCAACAAAAATCCATAAAATTGTTTCAAATAATCAATTTGTTTGTATGTGACTGTAGTAGGATCCATGACATTAATCTTCATTTGTGGTTACACTAACAGATGTTATTTCAATATCAGAACATTCACACGTTGTCAACTTATTACTAAACCCACTATAACTTGAAGCACACATTTGACCATGAAAATCACCGTAAAGGATTTTAATTTATATACTCTAGAACTTTCTATAAAAATGCTTACCTAAGGATACACTAGATACCAATATTGAGATATTTCAGATTGTACACTTAAGAGATATGTATTATAAATATTAGATTGAGTTCTTCTAATCCAGATGATGAGTACGAAATTGTCCTTAACTCGAGCAGCATATATCAAGTAGTGACTACATAATAAATAGTGTGTTAATTAATTTATCATACAAATCACGCAATATTGATCTCACGAATAAATCTATAAGTAAGATAAAAAATAATACGATAGAGACCATCCAAATATTCTCAGACCAAAGTGTACTAGAGTAGCCTACATGTGAAATCCCATACAACATAGATCAAGCGAGTCTATTGTAGCCCAAGCAATTGAGAGGATGCAACTTCAAGAGAAAATTGTTTGTGGCTTCATTCTTAATCCAATTTGTGTGATGGTGGCAGGGTCGGTCTAAACTAAATTTACCTATCAAGAATTAAAATAAATACAATTTGTACTAAATTTTCTTAATCCTTTAGATCTTATTTTTAGCATGCTACGGTCTTAAGCGGGTATCATTTAGTATGTGGCCGAATGAAAAAATCTATATAGCCAGAGTATACTTCTCTACCAATATTATCTAGATTACATTAATGATGAGCAATTGAGAATAACTTTTCTAGCAAACAACATGAATGACATATAAATGGCTTTGTAGTAAGAATCGTGCACAAACGAACAATAGATGGATTCTCAAATGAGATTGAAACTCGTAAAAAAAACTATATTATGTATTGCATAGACATTCTACCTTTATTTACTCTTGCAAAAATTATTGTGAAGGATAAAAGATTTCGTTTTTTCTAGAGCTTTTTTTTTTGCCAAAACTGAATTCTTTTGGTAGTTTACGAATGCATTTCTTCCACCTCTATTTACAAAATTGACAATAGTAAGAAGGGAAATACCCGCAGACAATCACCATTGTTGGATAGATATACATACATACGTGTTATGCCCAACCAATGTTATAAATACAAAATGATATATAACTCGTACGAAAGGTTGAAATAACATGTTGAATCCATTTTTTTTACCTGTTGTTTTATATTTGTTAGCACCAATTGAACCATTTAGAGAAAATTCCTCTTAATTTCTCCGTTTTGTTAACGTGTTTATGATTTTACCCCTTCTAAGTATTTGTTCCATCTAGAAGGTGAGATTTGTTCATCAAGTCATCATGGCTCAGTGACAATGCATATAGCTCCAAGACAAACCCAGAAAATTAGAGGGGGGAAGCTGCGGCAGCTCTCCTTGTCACTGTTATAGAACACCAGCGAACTAGATCACCTTGGAGATGAGGCAGAAGCGCCAGAGCTCTACGACGTAGCTTCTCGTACATCATGCAGCCAGAGCAGAAATTACATAAGTGCACTCGCTTATACGTAGCTTCTCGTACATCTATTCTAATCTGCTCGATCTCCCTTCCAACCACCCAGGATTATAGTACCCTGCACGCAGCAAATTAAGCGCGTAATAACCGCCGGCGAGTCGGCGACGATAACGTTGGGCGCACCGCTGCAGTGCCGCACTGTCCTTTTATTCTTGCTCTCGGACAGAGATGGCCGTTGCAGTGTTGGTAGTAGGACACATCGGGTACAGTCTCCATAACCATATCTTGAACGACTAGACCGTGCCAGGACCATCAAGTCAATGCCATATCCCCACGCAACGCATAATACAAATAGTATAGTACAAAACTTGGGTACCGTACGCGAGAGGGAATCGCCGTTGCTACATACGAGACGAGGAAACGTCAACGGGAAGAGCCAGCAACTTGTCCTATCTATCGAACGCAGAGAATGTTCCACACGGGCTTCTAGGGTTAAGGATGATACTTCTTCAGAGAATCACGAGATGATAATCTAGGCACATTAGCTAGCGGAGTACTTCCATGGAGAAGCCAAGATTCGAAATCTTAATTCTTATTAGAGGCAAAGACTCGAGTAAGTAAAATAGCTTGTCACTTATCACCTGTCGCACCTCAAGCAAGTGCATGCCACTCTCTAATACTCCCTCCGTTAGATATATGTGAGTCAATTAAAATGGAACGGATGAAATACGTGCCATGGCGCGGCCACCCAGGGACGGATGCGCGTCGCCGGGCTCGGGCGGTCGGCCGGCGCTAGTTGATCGCCGCTTCTGATCTTCTACGGAGTAGCTCGGAAATCCGACTTGTATCGGTTTCAGGTCATATTTTGCTTATGAAATTTACATTCAAGCTGTGAATTCGACTTCGACACTACTCCTATAGTCCTATGACAATACCACCTAGTTTTGGCCAACCCGCATCCATGACAGTGTTCCTAGTTCAAGATTTAAATCTAGCCGAAAACTTACAGGTTATCGTTCCCCTGGCTGAACGGGCATTGCCCTTTCCCAGTGGTGACTGCAATCCTTGCAATAAACTTTTTCTTATTTTATTTTATTTTATTTTTGCCAGGAGTGGATGAGCTTGGAGTGTGTAATCCATTAATCCGCTTCCATATCTTGTCTCTGCCATCATAGACAAATTGAGTGAGCTGTGGTAGAGACCTGAGACAGCTAGAGTCACGGACGGAGTGTCTGCTTTTGATAACGAGTTCTGACGATTCTTCAGTATATGGCCCCATTTTGTGGTAGGAAATTAAGGACTCTTCAGTCTTCACTTGGAAGGCTTGGACATAGATTGGATGTATAGGTTTAGCATCTACTCCCTCCGTTCCAAATTAGATGACTTTCGTTTGTCAACATGCGGATGCATCTATACTTGTAACATGTCTAAATACATCCGCATGTGGACAAATGAAAGTCATCTAATTTGGAACGGAGGGAGTACGATGCTTTTCCATTGTTTGGCTAGGTTAGGAGTAGACGAGTAGTCCATGAGAAGCATTGTAACCATCATGCCATGTCTTTTTGTGGCCGGTGACCAACCTCCAATATGTGTGCTGTAGCCTGTAGGGGCAGCAGATACGTACATACCCATTGGTACCAAATGTGACCTGTTCAGTTGTGCTCATGGTCAAGATCACGGCTCTACCCACCTTGAGAGTGTACAAAAATACACCCATTTATAAATGACAAGTTAGAAACACATAGACAACCTCGTATTTGCACTGGGAAATCTCACAGCAATACCCATTATTCCCAGAAACCAAGCAATGCATTGGCAATGTAACACAGTATGAACAACATTGTTAAAAACAGCTTGGCTAGACATGGTAAAAGAAAATCCAGTCAACCGTTTGTACTTCGTACGCATAAGTACGCAACTGAATATTAACTTAGCTGAGTTCTTATATCTCACATGCCATGTCTCATGCATGAGAATAAATATGTAGCATGAAGAATATTTCAGCTAACACAATAAACAGACCAGTGGACAACAGAATAGTATTCTTAAACAATTGCACCATGAATGAATCCAGATATGAAAACTGTGGACAACTTCACACTAAAGGTAGCTATACGAACATCACTGCTGATGCATCGTCTTCCCTGGTAATTTATGCAAACTTTAAGCAGAATCTTTGAAGTTCAGCTAGTGATACGCACACCAGTATGAAGTTGCAGTCAATAAGGGCATCTGAAGAAACTTGTGGTTGCTAAAAGAAGATACCAGTCTCAACTAAGTGACGTTCAGTACACCTTTGCATATGTGTAGAAGCAGGAACCTTCCTGCACAAAGGTGTGTACCGCATCAGTCTTTCTTCCAGGCAAGGCGCTGACAGGTCACTTGGGACGGTAACTGAAGGTGAGCCGGGTATTTGCTTCTGACTGAACAAGTAGAGTCCTAACTCAGAATGTCAGAACTGTGGTTGTAGCAAAAAAGAACACACGTAGGATTTCCAGGTCGTTATTTATCAGTAAACAGAACTTGTCATACTGCACGAATCACAGGGAAAATTGCTTTTAAAATTGCACAAAGTTGAAAATTCTATTACGAAACAATACAACACGCATAATTCATTCATCTAAAACTAGAAGTCATCACTACCAACTAGGCGGGAGCTTCACAGTTCACAATCCCTCATGTTGCCTCGTGCCTTCACATCTGAAGACAACATATGTTCTTTCCTTTTTGAGCATTCTCTGTCAGAATTTCAGAAGTGCATAATCCATCAGACAGCAGCAACAAAGAAAACGTTGCAGGTAGTAATTAAAAATCTGCATGTCATAGATGTATGACTGTATGGTTAAACAAAGTAGGTCCAAATATATAACGCAAATTTAATGTCGGCAGCTAATAGTACAAGTCGTACGTCAAGTGAAAAAGTATCCCGGGATAGGCCCTTTCTGATCTCTGTCATCTTGCTAGCGATGGACATTATATTACTATTACAGTACTGGCAAAAGATACACTTTAAGTAATCAGATCACAGTGAGGAGCAATACCTATTGTACACTGTATGTGATTCCTACTCCAGAAATTCCTCCATGAGACCCTATTATAAGTTGAACAAAATCTTATTCACAGCAGAAACATTCAGAGTGGAAGATCATAGAGTAACCAGTAGCAAACCTGCGATATAAATTGTTCTGCATCTGTTCGCCTTAGGAAATGGAGTGAGTTCTTCGTCAATGATATGGAATGGTCGCCAAGAGATACTTCACCAATGTCCTCAAGCACTCGAACCTGGATATAGGGATCCTTGGGGGGTACCATGTCCTATGAAAATTGAACAGATGTCTGGTAACTGTGTTTCTTCCTCAAAAGTATCATGAAACAGGAAAGATCCATACCACCGTTAAATCTATATCCATCTCTGATATGTATGTCTTAATGGCTGTAGAGTGGTTCTTGAAGTACTCTTTCTCTGAAAAATGGAGCTTTTCTTGTATTTCACGAGGAAGTACAGAACCAATTTTCCATCTAAATCCCTGAATAGTTTCTGCTCGGTTGTACCTATTTGGACACCCAAAATCGGGTTAATCATGTGCAATGGCCATTAAATTGAGAGGAAATACATGTTTGCACAGACGTGAAAGTAAATAGTGTACATGTAAGCCATGAGGCATCTTTTGTTACGGAGCAGCGAAAGATGGTGGATAGCTGCACCATAGTGGTCCTCATTTCTTGTTGTTTCAATGTCTAGGTTTTGCTCCACCATTTTTCTGTCACAAGCACAAAACTAATCAGGTATCTGAATAGTTCGTAAGCTATGCTGGTGAGGAATTCAATCTAGTTCATTTATTTTACTGACTAAACGACAGAAACATGAGAAATTGATCATTCCTTGTATGCTAGATGAAGATAATGAACATTCTAAATAGCATGGAAGTTACCTGATCAATGACTGAAACTGTGCATTGTGCTCGTTGCACTCTCTAACGACCTGATCAAATACATCGTTCTGCACATTTCATGAGGCAACAAGTTAGGGATTGCCATATTAGATATTACGTATTACACAGACTATAAGGAACTGTTGCTATCATAAGCAAACTGCTTAAAAGTATCAGAATGCAATGATGTGCCTACTTTCTATACTAAATATGTCACGCCACAGCCTAAGTACTGAATACTATAATGGCTATATGATGGAATTTAGTATCATGAACCATCAATTTATCCGTCATGTGTTGGCTCACAATAGGAGCTCTTTCAGAGTAAACAGATATTACTTCGCAAATGGCATCAACTTACAAGCAAGACCAGAAGGCAGGTCACTAAGATAGTGAGGCTCTATGCAGTACAGATGGCGGTACATCGCACCATTCATTAAGTAGTATTTATAAATTATAAAATATATGGTTTCCAACACAAAATTATTTGCAGGCAAAGTCCACACAAACAATACTAAACGAAATTATGCTTCAATACACGAGAAAGATTGCACAGCTCTATGGTTTATCTGGAGACCTGATGCTGGCTCACAAGCCACATGTACTAACTCTGTACATTCGCAAAAAGAATGCCGGTAAAGCCAAATCGTTATGACTTGCACGAATTTAGCACGGCACAATTCTCGCAAGGATGCAGAATCCACAGTTTATGAATCCAATTTCTCCCGTGCATACACCTAACAAAACCAGATCAAGCAAAACTGGTCTCCAGACGCATCAAAGAAACGGAAGCACCGCCCGCCCGGATTGCGAACTACTAAGCACGAGGGGAGAGTACGGGAGTGAGGGAGGAGAATTACGTTGAAAACGACGAGCTGGCCGGGCTCGCAGGCGTCGAGCTCCTTCAGCAGCTGCGCCGCGCGCCTCCCGTACATCCTGCTCCTCCTGCCGCCGCGCGCGACGTGTTCGGCGTAATGGCCCTGCCGGGGAAGACCGGATCTGCGGCGGAGGGGCCTGAGGACCGGCGGGGGCGGCAGATCGCGCGCGGCGGGCGGTGTGTCGGGGACTCGCCGGTCGAGGGGGCGAGCGGTGGCGGGAGGGAGAAGGGGAATTCGGCGTGGCCGCGCGGGAAAAATTTGGTGGACTCGGTTTGGGTGGCGGGAGGAGGAGAGGAGCGTGGTTTGTTTGGACACCTTTGCTGGCTGCCACGCAAGACGCAACGGCATGCCGTCCACGGGGGTAGGGGAAACGAGTAGATCGTGAGGTTTTTTTTGGATTTTGGAGGGCTAAGAGCATCTCCAACCGGAGCCCCTAAATTCGGTCTCCAAACTGTCCGCGGACACCGGACAGCCCCGAAATGTTGTGCTCTACAATCATGACCCTTATATTTACTCCTCAAATCCATGCAGTATATGCATCTACGTTCTTTGCATCCGGAAGCCTATCTAGTGCACAAAGATATACCATACATGGCAAATATAATTATAACTAAAATAGCTATAGCTCCCAATGCATAATGGAGATGCATCTCCTTCTCGATGGCATGTTGTTTGAACATCTTCATCTTTGTACGACATGCATCCATCTTTTTTTGGTAATCATCGACGATTTCCGTGTGATTCAACTCCATAGTCATCTTCTCTTCTTGTATTTTGTTCTTCTCTTCTTCTAACTTTTCATTGTCTTCTTCCATCTTGTTCTTCTCCGCTTCCATCCTCTTTATTTTCTCCTCCAACTTCCGGTTTACACCATGAACTTCTTCAAACTTTTGTTCAATCTTTGTCTTCTCCTCAATTGTGAAGTTCAAATCCTCCAATATACGCATCTTGCCTTGGAGGGAGGCGTTCAATTCGGATATCACTCCACGGATATTGCAGCTACATGTTTTTAAATCCTGCAATTCGAAATATTCCGACTCAAATCCACCACAATGCACAAGATTGGAGAAAATACAAAATGTGAGCTTCAACCTAGGACATACCGAGTCGGAGGAGCTTCCCTCCTCGTATAGAGGTAGGAGCCTACGGAGTCCTCGTCCGTCTCCAATGAAACCATGTTCTCCTACACCGGATAGGGGGGAGAGATTGGGTTCCGACGAACTTACAGATCCGGCAGCCTGGCGGGATGAGAAGCCGTGGGAAATCAAGTGGTACAAGTGCGCCGGTCGTGGGGGTGACGGGGCCGGCGGCCGAAATCTCTCGCGGGCTGCAGGCGAGCGGAGAGGATAGGTGGCGGCGGCGGCGCCTATCCTTCGCAAAAGGGCGGAGCTAGGAGAAGGAGTGTGAGAAATATCTACTGCCGGGCGAGGGTTCCGTTGGATTTATGGTAGAAAATGGTAGGTCCGCACTGTCAGCGACGAGGGGGGCGACGCGTCCGGGCGGCCCCAAACCCGCCCCAGATATGGGCTGGGTTTGGGGTGTGCCGGACCCCCCGTTCATTTCGGGTGGCTATGGGGGGCTCCGTTGGGTTGCAGTTTTCGGCCCAAAACGCGTCCGGGCTGTCCGCCCGGGCATTTGGGAGAGGTATGAGGGCCTCGCTTGGAGATGCTCTAACATCTGCATTATACTATTAACCAATAAAAAGATCTAGTAAAAAACCAATAAAAAGATTATAAACGATTACAACGTACGCATCTAGATTTAGAACAATTGTCCCTACAATTACAAAAAAAAATCTGAAAAATATATAAACACGTCCAATTCTCTCAGCAAATTGTTCTGAATCGCCTCTACTTGTTTGGTCGTCGTCATCGCATCACCGGAGAACGAGCTGACTTGTTCTCCAGGTTGAGCTTAGCTTGTTATCTAAACATATCATATCCACGACGTTCAGAAAAACAAGCACGCCAATTGACATAGGCAATGAGTATCTTTTTGAGAACCGAATCGTGAGACAACACAACACTCATCGCCGAAGGGGACAACGCATAGGAATGGGCATCGCTGTAGCCGGCGATAGCGTGGCTCGCCACGGCAGCGCAGGTGGAGGTGAGACGGTACCTTATCTTGGGGGGAGGTGCGGGAGCTCGCTAGCGGGGGCTTAGGGTTCCAGGGTGCAGGGATTTACTGGAGCCGTAGATGAGGCGGGGTTAGAGGGAAGCCGGGGCAGCGGTGGACCGCGAAGGCAGCGAGTTGAGCAGGATGGGGCGCGGAGGCGGCGCCGGGTGGGTGGGTGGGAGCAAGCGATTGCGTCCAGTGGTGACGTCGGGGAGTCAACAACAGCAAGGATGGGTGGGGGAGGTGACGGAGGAGATCGAAACTACAGATGATGATGAGCCGAGCGTGGTGAGAAAGAACTAAGAATACCACGATGAGTCGGCGATGATATGGTGGTCCGCGGTCCACCATGGCTAGGAGCTCCCAGACGGGCCAGAGTAGTGATTATATGGTCCTGTGGCTGAGTACTACTCCTCTGCAATTTCTAGCCCCATATTCAAGGTTCGCCATGGGGGGATATTTCCGTGACAATGGAATGCACGCATTAATTATATATGATGGTCAAAACATACGGTGGCATATCGACAAATGTCATTATTGTTACGCTCGATCTCCCCCTGATGAACAATATAGCCAAGAGAAACCGTAAACTAATGTGGTTTGCTTTTGGCATTGACTTATAAGCCACAAAAGCACCTGGACTTTTGGCTTATTGTCACAGCTGGTGCTGCTCATGAAGTGGACGGTCCACTCTAGAATAGTCAAGCGCCAAGCGGGCTGCTGCGTCAGCGGTAAAGTGGGACCTCGGGCCCACGTGTAAGCTTGAACCTATATGTAGCTATGGTCTGAGCCGGGAGAAAGGCATGTAATGACTGAACCCAAAAGTAGAATAAAAGTATTCTACTGAATCTTTCCTCCTCTGGTTCTCTCTTGCGTCTGGATCTTTCTCTTCTCTGTATCATGTCTAGTTTTTCTTCCTCTGCAAGTCAGGATTTGATCGAGAGCTCACGCCGTGATCCCTTCGCATGCAAGGGGTAGTTACAGTGGCATCAGAGGTCAGCACGATCATTGGGCACGCCGATCTTCAGCTGTAAAATCCCGTCAGATGGTTGGTGAACTCGGCGTCGGATTCGATCTCGATTTATTTCCTTCGCTGAGATCCCGTAATACCGGATGTCGGCTTCCTAGATCGCACGAGTTTCCATGACGGTGCGTCGCTGCCTCCCAAGACCTCGCCGCAGACGCAATTCGTGCTCGAGGCAATGGGGAAGCTTCGGCGCGCACCGATGAGACGTTGGTGACGATCCGCACCAGTCTCGAGCAAGTCCAGTCACATATGGCTCGCTCGACGCTTGCATGGGGCTCCTGGATTCCGCATACCAGCAAGTGGCGAGCCAATTGGACCTCAATTCGCGAGCGGTGGGCGATCATACCCGAATCATGGATGCCATCGAGCGGCGACAGGAATCTCTGTCGCAGCATATGGCGGTGACGGCAGACGCGGTGGTGCATCTGAGCAGATCCAAGTCCGCGTGGATGGTGGATCTGGAGGACGGCGAGGTGGAGTCGGAGAGAATGGCGTCGACAGGGAAGGGGATTCTTACCTCACCTCCGGCGGCGGGCTGGTGGGGAGCGCCGGCTGGTGGCGCTTTCGTGCCAGGATCCTCATTAGCACCACGACCACCAGATCCTGGCACTACCGAGACTGCGGCGGGTGCAGAGGGAGCTCCGTTCCTAAGGAGACCACTGGACGAGCACCCTGGCGGTGGTAGACAAAATACACCAAAAATGTCCTTCCCCAAGTTTAACGGCTCATTTCCTCGCTTATGGAGAGACAATTATCTGGATTATTTCAAGGTACTGAACATTTCCCCGTCAATGTGGCTTACAACTGCTCGTTTGCATCTCGAGGGCAATGCAGCACACTGGTTCCAGGCATATAAACTACGTAATGATGTGCAAACTTGGACATAGTTTATTAGTGCAGTTGAGGCAAAATTTGGTGTAGATGATCACAGACAGTTCACGTCAGCACTGATTAATTTGAAACTGAAGGGAGCCGTGAGCGAGTATTGCACTGCCTTCCAGGAATTGATGTTCAAATTGTGTGGTCATAACCCATATTATGATGAAACCATGTTTGTTGGGCATTTTCTGCGAGGACTGAAACAGGAAATTCGGTTGGCTGTAGCATCACAGTTACACTGTGGACAGAGCCATTCTGTTAGCTCATGTGCAAGAGGATTAGGCTTCACAATCAAAACCCTGGGCAGCCAAAGCAGCACTTGGTAATAAGGTGGATGCAACTCGCACTGGAGCTAAAGTTGGTGGAGGAGAATTGTGGAAAGAGCGACAACTCAAGGAATTCGGCACTCGAATGGCCTGTGCTACAGATGTGGGGACAAATATGACCCAGCTCATGTCTGTGCAACTTAAACCAATGCTACAATTCATGCCCTGACTGTAGAAGATCATGTGGCTCAATTATCCCCAGAGGTGTTGGAACTGCTAGAACTACAGGACATTGCAGAAGCCCAACAACTGTCACTGTCCTTGAATGCATTGTCAGGCACAACCGATGGCAATACGGTCAGGATTCGAGCACTAGTTCATAACCAAGTGATGTTGTTGTTGGTAGATACTGGAAGCAGTCACAATTTTGTTAGCTCTGCTTTTGTAGACAGGGTCAAATGCACTACCACTCAGATACCTGCAGTTTCAGTCAGAGTCTCTAACAATGAGCTGATGCATTGTGATACTATGGTCAAGAACATGACATGGTGGACGCAGGGAGAAACTTTTGAACATGATATGAGGGTGCTACCTCTGAGTGCTTATGATGCAATCCTGGGCATCGACTGGTTGGCTCAACAAGGTGACATGTACTGTAATTGGCAGAAGAAAACCATGAAATTCATGCACAAGGGAAATGAAGTGGTAATACAAGGAGTCCGACCAGTGGAACTGCAGACAGTTCGGGGAGTACTGATACGTCTCAAACGTATCTATAATTTTTGATGTTCCATGCATGTTTTATATCAATTGCTACATGTTTTATATACACTTTATATCATTTTTATATATTTTCTGCGACTAACCTATTAACAAGATGCCACAGTGCCAGTTCCTGTTTTCTGCTGTTTTTGTATTCCAGAAAAGCTAGTATGGAAATATTCTCGGAATTGGACGAAAATTTACGGAGGCCCCTATTTTATCAGAAGACACCTGGAGTCCGAAGGGAGACGAAGTGGAGCCACGAGGGCCCCACACGTGGGCTCGGCGCGGCCAAGGAGGGACCGGCGCCCAGGGGTGGTGTCGCCTCCTCATGCACCGCCTCGCGACGCCCTTTGGCCTATATATTGCTCCTACCCCGAAAACCCTAAAAGAATCGACGATTTCTCCAGAAGAGTTCCGTAGCTCCGCCGCCACCAAAAACCCTAATTCGGGGGACAGAAGTCTCTGTTTCGGCACCTTGCCGGGACGGGGAATTGCCCCCGGAGCCATCTCCATCGACGCCACCGCCATCTTCATCGCCGTTGCTGCCTCCCATGATGAGGAGGGAGTAGTTCTCCCCGAGGCTGAGGGCTCTACCGGTAGCTATGTGGTTTATCTCTCTCTCCCATGGTGTGATCTTTATGTGATCATGAGCTTTGTAATCTAGTTGAATCCATAGATGTTACTCTTCATTATCTTATATGCTACTCAAGTGGTTTTATTAATGTAATCTCCGGAGTCACCTTTGTCCCACGGTGCGAAGTTGACAGTGTGCGCCCCGTGTGTGGCTCTTAGGCTAAAGATAACAGGAATACTTATCATGAGTTATTATTTGCGTTGGATGTCTCTATGAAATTGCGGTGTTTGTCTAGTACTATTTAGGGCGCTCAAGTTGACAGTGTGGGGTTCCCTAGATATGGAATGCGACTTTAAGGTGTGCTTTTATAGCCCTACGCGTGGATTGGTGTTCGTTATCCAACGAGAGAATAATTCAGAGTAGCATAGTGAAGAGGAAATATCTATGTATTCAATTATATTATTATTGTTGAGAGTGTCCACTAGTGAAAGTATGATCCCTAGGCCTTGTTTCTAAGCATTGAAACACCGTTTACAACCAGTTCTGCTACATGTTTGCTTGCTGCCATTTTTATTTCAGATTGCAATTACCACTTATAATCATCCATATTACTTGTATTTCACTATCTCTTCGCCGAACTAGTGCACCTATACACCTGACAAGTGTATTGGGTGTGTTGGGGACACAAGAGACTTCTTGTATCTTAATTGCAGGGTTGCTTGAGAGGGATATCTTTGACCTCTACCTCCCTGAGTTCGATAAACCTTGGGTGATTCACTTAAGGGAAACTTGCTGCTGTTCTACAAACCTCTGCACTTGGAGGCCCAACACTGTCTACAAGAATAGAAGCGTGCGTAGACATCAAGCTATTTTCTGGCGCCGTTGCCGGGGAGGTAAGGTAAAAGGTACTCACATCCTCCAGCTACTTAGCTATTTTCTAGCACTGTTGCTGACGTGTGAGTGCTCGAAGGTATTTCCTTTAGATTCTGCAATTATATCTTTTTGTTTCTTGTTTTTATTTTACTAGTTAGGCTTAATGGAAAACAACAAAAAAATTAGAGATCTTTATGAACTTTATATTGAATTAGGACATGATGCTTTTGAAGAGAAAATTAAAAAACCTATGGAAGTTTGTTTGCATAATAGTGATAGCAATGTTATTAGCATGAATTCTTTGAACACCATTATTGCTAATGCTATGGAAAAGTCTAAGCTTGGGGAAGCTAGTTTTGAAAATGATCTTTTTAGTTCCCCAGCTTTGGAGGAGAAAATTTGCTTTGATAATACTTTGTCTCCCATACGTGATAATTCTAATGATGCTTGTGATATTCTAAATCCATCTACTGAAAGTATTCCATTTGAAATACCCATGGAAATTGTTGAAAAGGTTATGGATGAACGTTATGCAGGGGATGGAACAGTCCATCCACGTGATCACTTGTTGAAACTTACAGAACTTTGTGAGTTGTTTAAGGTTGCAGGTTTATCAAGGGAAAATGCCATGAAGAAATTATTTCCATTGTCACTTAAGGACAAAGCTAGGGAGTGGTATGATCTACTGGATGATCCTCATCATTCGGAGTGGAAGGAGCTTGAATTTCTCTTTGACTCTAAATTTTATCCTCCTTATGAAATGCATTTAGATAGGAATTACATTTATAATTTTTGTCCTCGTGATGGAGAAAGCATTGCTCAAGCTTGGGAAAGACTGAAAACATTAATACTCAAATGTCCTAACCATGGGCTTCCTGAGGAAATAATTGTTACTAATTTTTATGCAAGGCTTTCAGGTCATTACAAGGATTATCTAGATGCCTGTTCAGAGGGTTCTTTCACAAGTAAGAAGGTTGAAGCTAAGTGGGATCTTCTTGAAACAATTCAAGGCAATACTGAAGATTGGGAGAACGACAAAGGTAAAGAATCAGGTATAAACTATGAGTATGATTGCATTAAGTCTTTCGCTGAAACTGCTAGTTTTCATGAGCTTAGTGCTAAATATGGTCTTGATTCTCAAATTATTGTTGATTATTGTAGAGCCTTTGCTTCTCATATTAATGTTCCTAAAGAAAATTGGGACATGTATCATGAACCTTTCAAAGACACTTGCATGGAAAATGAAATTGTTACTAATGATTGCAATAAACATGCTCAAACTTCTGAAAATACTATTTCTTATAAGCATGTTAATTTTTGTGGAGCACTTAGACCTTGTGAAAAGAATCAAATCGAAGAAGATTATTGTATCCATCATAGGAATGAAAAAACTAGAATGTGGCACAGGGCT
This sequence comes from Poa pratensis, assembly GCA_947311845.1. NCBI lineage: Eukaryota > Viridiplantae > Streptophyta > Magnoliopsida > Poales > Poaceae > Poa > Poa pratensis. The sequence goes on along the minus strand of CAMZMU010000036.1, from coordinate 69,371,146 downwards.
CTAAATGATCTTGCTGAAAAAGTTTGTGCCCTCTATCCTTTTATTTGTGAACTTTGCTATAAAAAGGGTCACTTCGAATTCCAATGCTCAGGTTCTAATAAGGATATTGCGGAAGACTTTTGTGATAACATGATCACTCCTAATCAGCATGATGAACTTACATTATTTTTGGGGTGTGAAGAGTTATCAAGAAAAACTTCTTCGTTAGATATGAGTGCTTTTGATATGAATAGCGTATTGCATGGATGTCATCTCTATTGTGCTAACAATTGCCATGCCAACACTTACATACAAAATATTATAAAAGATGGATCGACTTTACCAAAATATGAAAGGACTAATGTTTGTTTTACTCTTATTAATGAAAAGAGGAATCCTCCCAAGCTTCTTCTATTGTTTCTAACAATAAACCAGGGTATGTGGTGAAGCCTCCTTTCAAGCCTCTCCCTCCTAAAGAGGGAAAGAAGAAGAAGAAGAGAGGAGTAAAAGGAGAGAGGAAACGGTATCTTCCCCTAAGCATATTGCTCCTATTATAGTTGTTGCTGATGAGTCTGAATTCGATGATGATCCTATGCCTGTTACTTATAGTAGTGATCATGATTGGGAAAAGCACACTACTTTTGATATTGAAAATCTTTTGGGTACCAATTCTGAAAATGATGATGTTAATAATTGCTATACTATTAGTACTATCCATGTTCCTTCCAATGATGATATAGGAAGCATTAAGCTTGGGGATGAGGTGTTTGAAAATCCTTTTGCTAGTAATAATTATATTTTGAAACCTCTCCTCCTGGTGATGTTTTTGAAAATCCTTTTGCTAATGATGATTATATATTTGAGACCTCTCCTTCTAGTAAAAATGATGATGATATGTTTACAAATGAACACACTTTGGAAGATAACTATTCTATTGTTTATGATGATACTATGCCTCCAGTCTTTGATAATTATTATAAAGATAACTATGACATAGGTTATAATTACAATCATCCTCATGAAACTTGTCATAATTATGGAGGGATTTCTCAAAACCATCCCTCTAATATACAACTTGTCTATCATGTTCGAGTTCTTTATGATGATCCTACTCCCATTGTTATTAATAAGAAGGATTTTGCTTATGTGGAAAATATTGATACCTTTATGCATATGGGTCATGATAAGAATGTTTCATGTGATGGTTATATTGTGGATTTTATCAATGATGCTACTGGAAGTTATTATGAGAGAGGGAGACATGGATTCATACATCACAATAATATTAAGTCTCCTCTCTTTATGTTGAAAGTTTTGATGTTGCACTTGTTTTGCCTTCCTATGCTAGTCACTTTGTGCTTTATTGATTTATTTTCTTACAAGATTCCTTTGCATAGGAAGTGGGTTAGACTTAAATGTGTTTGATATTTGCTTCTTGATGCTCTTTCATATTCACCTCTTATACATATGAGAGCATCATCAAAATCATGCCTAGCTAAAAGGCGTTAAAGAAAAGCGCTTATGGGAGGCAACCCATTATTTTTATTTCTGCAATTTTTCTTTATTTGAGTCAAGGAGTTTGTTTACTTCTGTAGCAACTCCTTTGTATCTTTATTTTCTCGCATTGTTGTGCCAAGAGTAGCCTCTAATGTTAAGATGATGCTAATTTTGATTGCTGCGCAGAAACAGATTTTTGCTGTTCACTGTACGAAATTCCTAAAATCACCAGATTGTTAATTAAATCTGAAATTTTTGTGCGTAATCTTTATGAATGTCTGAATCTTTCATTAGTTCAAAGTTTTTCGATCTGAGCGTGTAAGTGCCTCGAAAAAATTCGTCTTTGCGGACTGTTCTGTTTTAGACAGATTATGCCTTTTTATTTTGCATTCTCTCTTTTACTAGTGTTGAGTGAAATTCTTTTTTGGGTGGAAGAGCTTCACATAACATCAGTGGCAGTAGCTAATGTTTAAAGTAACAAGTCATATTGCGTCTTTATAGAACATGTGAATTTTTGATTATGCACTAACCCTCTAATGAGATTACTTTGAGTTTGGTGTGACGGAAGTTTTCAAGGGTCAAGAGGAAGATGATATAATAGGATGGAGAAGAGTGAAGAGCTTAAGCTTGGGGAGGCTCCCATGGATCTCCCCAGCATATTTCAAGAAGACTCAAGCGTCTAAGCTTGGGGATGCCCAAGGCATCCCCTTCTTCATCGGCAAAATTATCAGGTCATCTCTAGTGAAACTATATTTTAATTCTTTCACATCATATGTGCTTTTCTTGGAGCGTCTGTGTGCTTTTATTTTCAGTATTGCACTTTTATTTTCAATAAAGCTTGACTGGACCCTAGCATTCTTGATTGGGAGAGAGACACGCTCCGCTTTTTCATGAGAATACTCCTATTCTTCACTTATATTTGTTGAGTATTCATATCTAGCGCTGTTCAGCTTTTAGCTCTTGTTTTCATGTATCTCTTGTCAGAGCTATTAGCTTTCTTTTGTAGAAAGTACTCTCTTGCTTCACTTATATTTGTTTGGAGAGTTGATTAAATAAATTGATTGGTGTTTGGTTGGTTCAGAAAATGTTGCATGTGGTAATTGGTATAAGGAAAAACTTGCTTAATCTTGTAGATCACTAATTTGGATAACTTGATGCTTGTCAATTGTTTTGAGTTAACAAGTAGATCATGATTAAATTTGTGCATCACATGAGTTAAGCCTATTAGTGAAGAACTACCGTAAAGCTTGTTGAAAATTTGGTTTGCATCGGTGGTATCTCTAAGGTCTAGATATTTTCTAATAACAGGGTTTGGTTAACAAGGAAGACGGTATGAAGTCTTATAACGTTTGCAATATGTTTGTCATATAAAACTTGGTGTACGGGTTGATATTCTTGTTTGCTTACATAAACCTTGCTAGCCTAAACTCTGTACTGAGAGGGAATGCTTCTCGTGCATCCAAATCCTTGAGCCAAAATCCATGCCATTTGTGTCCACCATAACTACCTATATGTGGTATTTCCTTGCCACTCCAAGTAAATTTTTCATGTGCTACCTTTAAATTATTCAAAATGTTATTATTCCCTTTTTGTGTCAATGTTTACTAGCTCATGAGGAATTAGTGTGGTTATTCTTTATTCTATTTGTCAAATGGACTTTTACACCTGGACTAGCGGCATATACATCCGCTTATCCTCTAATTTTGCAAAAAGAGCTGGCAACGGGGTGCCCAGTCCCAATTAATTACAACTTTAACCAATTAATTCTCTTCACACTTTTGCCCTGATTCATCAGTAAGCAATGACAAACAGTGAAATACCTGCTGTGTAAACCAAAGAGAAAGAGGGATGATCTGCCTTGCTGGTAGAAATAACGTCCTTCATGGGAGCCGCTCTTAAAAGTCCGTTTGACAGGTAGAATACTGTTCTCACCCGCTACCATTCGTTGACAATTAACAAACACCTCTCAAAAATAGATACTCCTCCATGGTATGTGATTGATGGAAGGCACCCGAGGATTCGGTTAGCCATGGCTTGTGTTAGCAAGGTTGGGAGGAGTATCAAATATTTTATGCAATCTCTATATGCTTTCAAAAACCTAAAAGCTCTAGCACATGACTTAATCCCTGCTTCCCTCTGCGAAGGGCCTTTCTTTTACTTTTATGTTGAGTCAGTTTTCCTATTCTTTCTGTCTTCCACAAGCAAACACTAGTGTCAACTTTGTTACAACATTGTTATATGCAACGTATTGGACTTGTTATACTACTTTGTGTTGACGATATCCATGAGATAAATATGTTGAAAGTTGAAGCAAATGCTGAAACTTAATTCTTCCTTTGTGTTGATTAAATACCTTTTATTAGACTATTGCTTTATGAGTTAACTCTTATGCAAAACTGTTTGATGCTTGTCTCGAAAGTACTATTCATGAAAACGTTTAGCTTGTGTGATTCATTGTTTACTCATTATCTATTTGGTAGCAAACTATAGACCATTGACTTGGATCACTTCATTCATTTACATGTGCCTTACAATATATTGATCAAGATTATGATGGTAGCATGTCACCTCAAAAATTATTTTGTTTTTATCGTTTACCTACTCGAGGACGAGTAGGAACTAAGCTTGGGGATGCTGATACGTCTCAAACGTATCTATAATTTTTGATGTTCCATGCAAGTTTTATATCAATTGCTACATGTTTTATATACACTTTATATCATTTTTATACATTTTCTGGGACTAACCTATTAACAAGATGCCACAGTGCCAGTTCCTGTTTTCTGCTGTTTTTGTATTCCAGAAAAGCTAGTCTGGAAATATTCTCGGAATTGGACGAAAATTTACGGAGGCCCCTATTTTATCAGAAGACACCTGGAGTCCGAAGGGGAGACGAAGTGGAGCCACGAGGGCCCCACACGTGGGCTCGGCGCGGCCAAGGAGGGACCGGCGCCCAGGGGTGGTGTCGCCTCCTCGTGCACCGCCTCGCGACGCCCTTTGGCCTATATATTGCTCCTACCCCGAAAACCCTAAAAGAATCGACGATTTCTCCAGAAGAGTTCCGTAGCTCCGCCGCCACCAAAAACCCTAATTCGGGGGACAGAAGTCTCTATTTCGGCACCCTGCCGGGATGGGGAATTGCCCCCGGAGCCATCTCCATCGACGCCACCGCCATCTTCATCGCCGTTGCTGCCTCCCATGATGAGGAGGGAGTAGTTCTCCCCGAGGCTGAGGGCTCTACCGGTAGCTATGTGGTTTATCTCTCTCTCTTCCATGGTGTGATCTTTATGTGATCATGAGCTTTGTAATCTAGTTGAATCCATAGATGTTACTCTTCATTATCTTATATGCTACTCAAATGATTTTATTAATGTAATCTCCGGAGTCACCTTTGTCCCACGGTGCGAAGTTGACAGTGTGCGCCCCGTGTGTGGCTCTTAGGCTAAAGATAACAAGAATACTTATCATGAGTTATTATTTGCGTTGGATGTCTCTATGAAATTGCGGTGTTTTTCTAGTACTATTTAGAGCGCTCAAGTTGACAGTGTGGGGTTCCCTAGATATGGAATGCGACTTTAAGGTGTGCTTTTATAGCCCTACGCGGTGGATTGGTGTTCGTTATCCAACGAGAGAATAATTCAGAGTAGCATAGTGAAGAGGAAATATCTATGTATTCAATTATATTATTATTGTTGAGAGTGACCACTAGTGAAAGTATGATCCCTAGGCCTTGTTTCTAAGCATTGAAACACCGTTTACAACCAGTTCTGCTACATGTTTGCTTGCTGCCATTTTTATTTCAGATTGCAATTACCACTTATAATCATCCATATTACTTGTATTTCACTATCTCTTCGCCGAACTAGTGCACCTATACACCTGACAAGTGTATTGGGTGTGTTGGGGACACAAGAGACTTCTTGTATCTTAATTGCAGGGTTGCTTGAGAGGAATATCTTTGACCTCTATCTCCCTGAGTTCGATAGACCTTGGGTTATTCACTTAAGGGAAACTTGCTGCTGTTCTACAAACCTCTGCACTTGGAGGCCCAACACTGTCTACAAGAATAGAAGCGTGCGTAGACATCAAGTACCTCTTGACAAGGTGATGAAATGGAGCAAAGCCAATGATGTCTGGGCAGTGGCGTTGCTAAAAACAAGTGAGCAAGGGCAAGCAACAACAATTCCTGAAGGGATTCAGCAAGTTCCAACTGAATTTGCTGTAGTGTTTGATGAACCTCACGATTTACCACCTGAACGAGCTTATGATCATGCAATAAATCTCACTCCAGGAGCTGCACCAATCAATGCAAGACCATATCGCTACTCTCCTTTGCATAAGAACGAGATAGAGCGTCAGGTGGCTGGCATGTTGGAAGCTGGAGTAATTGTTCACTCAATGAGTCCGTTTGCATCGCCAGTCCTGCTGGTGCTTAAGAAAGACGGCTCATGGCGTTTCTGTATTGATTATCGCCGTCTGAATGAGCTGACAATCCGCAATACATTCCCAATGCCGGTGATTGACGAGTTCCTTGATGAACTAGCAGGCTCCAAGTTCTTTTCAAAGCTCGATTTGCGTGTCGGCTATCACCAAATAATAATGCAGCCTGAAGATGAAGAAAAGGTGGCCTTCAAAACACATCAGGGCCACTACCATTTCAGAGTGATGCCATTTGGTTTGTCAAATGCTCCGGCCACATTTCAATGTGTTATGAACGAAGTTCTTAAGCCCTGTTTGCGGAAATTTGCCCTGGTTTTCATGGACGACATTCTAGTTTACAGTGCTTCATTTGAAGAACATATCCAACATCTTCGCCAAGTGCTCAAGCTACTGAAAGAACACCAGCTCTTTGTGAAAATGTCAGAGTGTTCTTTTGCACAAGCCCAACTAGAGTATTTGGGACACATTGTCTCCAGTGAAGGGGTGGCCACCGACCCCAGCAAGACAACAGCAATGCTGGCTGATTGCGTGGATCACACGTTCGCTGGGAGACCCCAAGAGGAAGGTATGAAGCAGTGTAGCAGCAGTTTCCCTCAGTATGAAACCAAAGTTTAATCGACCAGTAGGAGCAAGAAATCACTTCTGAAGGTTGTTGGTAGCGGAATATGGCACGGCGCAACACCAGGGAATCCGGCGCCGACGTGGAATCTGCACACAACACAATCAAACTACTTTGCCCCAACGAAACCGTGAGGTTGTCAATCTCACCGGCTTGCTGAAAACAAAGGATTAAACGTATGGTGTGGAAAACAGTAGTAAATTGCAGAGAATGAAAAGGAACAGTGTTTGCAGTTGGTTGTATTATCAGTGTAAAAGAATGGACCGGGGTCCACAGTTCACTAGTGGTGTCTCTCCATAACAGATAACTAACATGCTGGGTGAACAAATTACAGCTGGGCAATTAACAAAATATTGAGCGCATAACAATGCATATATATGACATGATGATTACTATGATATTCATGTGGGCATTACGACAAAATACATAGACCGTTATCCAACAAAATCTATGACTAATAATACACCGCCAGGTTGTCATACCGAGTTCCCCGTTGGTATTAAGTTGCAAGCAACGGATAATTGCATTAAGTAATGTGCGTAAAGTAAACAAATGCATTAGACCTAACGGCGTACCCTTAAGCTAAGCATCGGTTATTTTATCCCTAGTGGCAACAGCACATCCACAATCTTAGAAATTATTGTCACTCTCCCAGATTACCGGAGGCATGAACCCACTATCTAGCATAAATACTCACTCTTGGAGTTACAAGCATCTGCTTGGCCAAAGCATCTACTAGTAACGGAAAGCATGCAAGATCATAAATAACATATAAGATAGATTGATAATCAACTTGACATAGTATTCAATATTCATCGGATCCCAGCAAACACAACATGTAGCATTACAATAAGATGATCTTGATCATGATAGGCAGCTCACAAGATCTAAACATGATAGCATAAAGTGGAGAGACAACCATCTAGCTACTGCCATGGACCCGTAGTCCAAGGATGAACTACTCACGCATCACTCCGGAGGCAGGCATGGTGATGTAGAGCCCTCCGGTGATGATTCCCCTCTCCGACAGGGTGCCGGGAAGAGCTTCTGAACCCACCCGAGCCAGACCCACAAGTATAGGGGATCGCAACAGTCTTCGAGGGAAGTAAAACCCAAATTTATTGATTCGACACAAGGGGAGCCAAAGAATATTTATAAGCCTTAACAGATGAATTGTCAGTTCAGCTGCACCTGGAAATAGACTTGCTCGACACAGTTTATCAGTAGCAACAGTTTTATAGCAGTAGCAGTAGTGAAATAATAGCAGCAGTAAAATAAAAGCAGCAGTAATAATTGAAGTAGACAGCAGGATTAAAATACTGTAGGCATAGGGATGGATGAACGGGCGTTGCATGGATAAGATAATTCATATAATAGTCAAGCGTAGGGCATTTGCAGATAGATAATAATAAAGTATCCAGGTAATAATCAATCATAGGCATGTGTTCCGTATTTAGTCGTACGTGCTCGCAATGAGAAACTTGCACAACATCTTCTGTCCTACCAGCCCGTTTGCAGCGGGGCCTCAAGGGAAACTACTGGTAATTAAGGTGCTCCTTTTAATAAAGCACCGGAGCAAAGCATTAACACTCCGTGAACACATGTGATCCTCACATTACAGCCATCCCCTCCAGTTATCCCAATTGTTGTCACTTTGGGGCCTCGGGTTCCGGACAATTATATGTGTAAACAACTTGCAGATATGATCTAAAACAATAATTATCCTCATGATTCAATAACATGTTCAGATCTGAAATCATGGCACTCGGGCCCTAGTGTCAAGCATTAAGCATAACAAGTTGCAACAATGACATAAAGTACTAACAACGGATACTAGGCACCATGCCCTAACAATCTGATATCTATTACATGAATGATCTCATCCAATCCCTACCATCCCCTTCAGCCTACAGCGGGGATTACTCACACATGGATGGGGGAATCATGGATGGTTGATGGAGAGGCGTCGGTGATGATGATGGCGATGATCTCCTCCAATTCCCCGTCCCGGCAGGGTGCCAGAACGGAGTTTCTGGTCCCCGAAATAGGGTTTTCGGTGGCGGCGGAGCTCTGGAGTGTTTCTGGAAAAAGCGTCGATCCCCTCGGGTTTTTAGGTCAAGGGGATAAGTAGTCGAAAGGGGGACGCGAGGTGGTGCCCGAGGCGGCCACACCACCCCCCGGCGGCCAGCCCTGGCCGCGCGGGCCCATGGTGTGGGGCCCTCGTGGCCCGCCTCCGTCTCGTCTTCTGGCTCCGTGTGTCTTCTGGAAAAATAGGAACTCAGGATATTTTTCGGGAATTTTCCCGAAACTTGACTTTCTGCACAAAAAAAGACACCAGGGCAATTCTGCTGAAAACAGCGTTAGTCCGTGTTAGTTGCATTCAAAACACACAAATTAGAGGTAAAACAACAGCAAAAGTGTTCGGGAAAGTAGATACGTTTTGGACGTATCAACTCCCCCCAAGCTTAGCTTATTGCTTGTCCTCAAGCAATTCAGTTAACAACTGAGTGCGATAAAAGAAACTTTTACGAACACATTTGCTTCATATGATGTAAATATTCTCACTATATGATCAAGTACTTAGGCAATTCATAATAAGGAATGTAGATAATGCCACCTAGTAGCTATGTGAACTATGAAAAGATACCAACACACTAAGAATAAATAACATGAAATAAATCTATCTGCAGGATTGCAATGTTCATAATAAGATATGATAAAGTGGTATCTCGCTTGCCTTTATTTGTAGAGCAAAACATAAATGCCAAGGCACCTCTGAAGTTCAAGTGAAGACTAGAAGTAAAAATATCAAAGATAAGAGCATCAAAGTTATACCACAGTTAACCGTATTCTGGGACAAGCACATTACACTAAGAATGACAGTTATGCTCTCGAGAAGGTGCTCAAAGAAAGGATGGTGACTCAACATAAAAATAAAAGATTGGCCCTTCGCAGAGGGAAGCAGGGATTTAACATGTGCTAGAGCTTTTTATTTATAAAACAGAGGTAAAAATTGTTTTGGGAGGTGGTTGTTCCTGTCAACGAATCAGAAAATGGAAAGTACAATATGACCCCTGCCAACCAGACTTTTAAGAGCGGCTCCCATGAAGGACGTTATTTCTACCAGCAAGGCAGATCATCCCTCTTTTCTCTTTTGTTTACACATGCAGATATTTCACTGGTATCATTGCTTGTCTGATAAATCAGGGCAAAAATGTGAAGAGAATTAAGCGGTTAAAGTTGTAATTAATTGGGACTGGGCACCCCATTTGCCAGCTCTTTTTGCAAAATTAATGGATAAGCGGATGTATATGCCGCTAGTCCGGTGGTAAAGTCTGTTTGACAAGTGACATAAAGACATCCACCCCGTCCTCATGAGCTAAAAACAGTGTCACAAAATGAGAAGTATTTTGAAGGTTTTAAAGGTAGCACATGAAAATTTACTTGGAATGGTTCGAAATACCATGCATAGGAATTTTTGGTGGACTCTTTGGATAACTTGGTTTTTAAGGATTTGGAAGCACGAGCAGCATTCCCGCTCAGTACAAGTGAAGGCTAGCAATAGACTGGGAAGCGACAATCAAGAGAGCAATAACCGTCATAATCATGCTTGCGACAGAATAAAATTAACGGAGGCATAAAAGTGATACTAGAACTCTGAGGCAAAATAAATCATCAAGGCTTAATTGACTTTTTGTTTTTCAGTCATGAGCATGCGTGAGCATGTGCCAAGTCAATTCAAGTGAATCATTCAGAGGAGGATACCACCATGTCATACCCTTTTATGAATAGAACAATGCAAGCAAATATCTATATGACATGTTATATACTATTAGTGAATTGGAACTGATCATATGAAAACATGAACTACTAAGCATCCATTAAATAACATTGCCCTCATACGAATCAGCTAAGCATGTCCACATGAGCGAGTATATGTACAAAAATGAAAACAAATAGAGTTCATACCAGCCTCTCACCACAACTCGAGTTGTCATAAATCGTCATTATTGCTTTTCACTTGTGTGGCTTGAATGATATGAAATGATAACCAAGCTCCAATGGAGTCACGGAAGACTGTTGAACTCTGCAACAACTATACAAAACCGAAGAAGAACAACAAATATTTTTGGGTTTTCGATTTGAAACGAACAAACAAATAAAGCAAAATCTTTTTGGATTTTTGAATACTAAACCGAAGCTAAAAGATAAAGCAAACCAGTACTAAAAGTACACAAGAGGTAAACAAAGAGAAATAACAGAAATATTTTTGGTCTTTTTGGAAAATAAAATCAAAACAAGAAACAACAACGAAAAAGAAAGAAACTGAAACATGGATATACAAAGTACCGACCGAATATGATATAAAGTGAGTGAGATGTCGGTGTACCTCCCCCCAAGCTTAGGCTTTTGGCCTAAGTGGAGATCAATCATCGGCGTGGGTGTACGCTCCACCCCGGTGAATCATCCCAGCATGATCGTAATCAGGCTCCCGTGAAGAAGAAGGGGCAGAAGTCCCATAATCAAAGTGCTGGTACGGGAAGCCCGCGATGTCGGAAGGCTGAGTGAAACCCATCGGGCCCTCTCCATCATCCTCTGGGCGAGGGCCATGCTCCTCTAAGTATGCCTCAAGATCATCCTCAGATAATGACCACCTTTCCCTGGCATCAAGGTTAAACAAAAGAGGTGCAGGCAAACAAACTAATCGTTCGGACTTAATTAATCTCCACCTGCGTTTCTGGAAAAAGGTTATTTCGTAGACTAAGTTATTCAAGGTAGCCCAGTTAGAAACAAATTTATGACTTATCATGGAATTAATATCAAGCCTTTCTATAGGAAACTGAATGTCTAAATGATGCGGCCCTACACCATGCATAGCTAATAAACGAGAAGCAATAAGACCTCCACAGATTCCCCCTTTCTCGCGGTTAGCTGAAAGACGGAAAGCTATCAAAGCACCTAGATTATAAGTCCTATCACACCTCAAAGCAGCTGAAATGAAAGCCAAATCATAAACAGATAATTTGCTTGCAGTTTTCCTAGCTAGAACACACTTGCCAATGTAATAGGCAAAATATCGAATAGATGGGAGTTGAATGCTTCGAATTTTACCACTCTCCTCTTCTAAACTTCTCCCTTGGCAGATTTCCTTATACAGGTCCATTAGAGGTTAGGTTGCCCTCTAATCTTCTCACGCGATCCCCAATGCGGTACCTTAATAGCTGTGCAAAAATCATCAAAGGGCAAATCCACAGCTATATTGTAGATGTTATAGTGAACCATGGGGTTAGGTGAAGACCAACTGAATCTAAAGTTTTGCACTACCGACATAGTCAGTTTTGCATATTGATATGGTTCATCAACAACAAAATCTTCCAACCCTGCATTAGAGATTAGAGTGTTGAAATCTTGCAAGATTCCTGCAGCAGTCATGAAGTTAGAGCATGGATAGATTGAGGGGAACACGGCATCTTCGCGGTTGACCCCCATGACTTCATGCACCTCCAATTCATTGTAATCAAGTTGATATTCATTCATCCTTCTTTTCTGAAATTTTAAACAAACCTCATAAAACATGATTTTGGAGCAACTAAATCAAAGAAACTACTATAGAGACTTGCAAGAGGGCTACACATGCATCAAAACTAATTAATCTAAGCATAGAACAAGCATGCAAACACATTAACATGTCACCTACAGTACCAAAATACTCAAGACATACACAACTAAACAAAATTCTACTTGGATAAACGGAGGAGTCACATACCGGAGAGCAAATGGTCCAAATCTCAGCAACAAAGATGGGCTGAGCAAGGAGATCGAAAAACTCGAGCAAGAGCAGCAAGAACACGGGTTTGAACAATGGTGGGTGTTTGGTCGGGAGAGAGAAAGAAATGAGAGGAAGATGGTGAGTGGAGGGCCAGGTGGGACCCACACCATGCCACGGCGCGGCCCACACCCCTGCCGCGCGGTGGGGTGGTGTGGAGGCATGGTGGGTCCCCCTGGTCAGCCCAGGCACTCCCACATTCCTCTTTAAAAACTAAGATTTATGGTATAATTTTCAGAAATTTTTGAAAACTTTCATTTTGCACATTTTCTGGTATTTAAATAATAAACTTAGAGCAGAAATAAATTTTATAAAGACCAATTTCAACTAAAACTTTGCAAGTTCAGTAACACAACAGTAGGTAAAACAAGGTTGAGAAATAAAATGTTGTTTAGTGCTTCTATGCATTTAAAACATATTTGTTAACAAGGTTGATCAAGTCTTGTCACCAAATAAATTTTATATGACATAAAAGAATTAAACCACATGAGACAATCATGTTACCTTGAATTGTATAGCAATAGATCCAATCATAATACTTTGAAATCCTTCTTGAGGTTCATAAATAGGGCAATCAATACTTCCCACTTTGATAGTTCTAAGATTGGCTATTGTATTTACTCCATATATCTTGTCCGGCTTTTTGGGAAAATAAACAGTATGCTCTTTGTCATTAACATTGAAGGTTACTTTTCCTTTGTTGCAATCAATAACAGCCCCTGCAGTGTTAAGAAAAGGTCTCCCAAGAATAATAGACATATTATCATCTTCAGGCATTTCCAACACAACAAAGTCAGTTAATATTAAACAATTATTAGCCACTTGAACAGGAACATCCTCACATATGCCAACAGGAACAGCAGTAGATTTATCAGCCATTTGCAAAGATATATCAGTTGGTATCAATTTTTCTAAATAGAGCTCTTATAAAGAGAGAAAGGCATAACACTAACTCCTGCTCCTAAATCACATAGAGCAGTTCTAACATAATTATTCTTAATAGAGCATGGGATAGTTGGTATACCTGGATCTCCAAGTTTCTTTGGAACCTTACCATTGAAAGAGTAATTAGCAAGCATAGTAGAAATTTCCTCATTAGGAATTTTCCTTTTGTTAGAGACAATATCTTTCATATATTTTGAATAAGGAGGCAATTTAATAGCATCAGTCAAAGGAATTTGCAAAAACAAGGGTTTCATCCATTCACAAAATTTATTATAGTGTTCCTCTTCCTTTGATTTATGTTTCTTATTAGGAAAAGGCATTTGCTTTTGCACCCAAGGTTCTCTCTCATTACCATGCTTTTAGCAATGAAATCTTCTTTAGTATACTTTTTATTCTTAGTATGCTTTTCAGGTTCATCTTCACTCTCCTCTTTATCAGAAGCATCATTTTTATCCTTATCATTGTTATGTTCATTACCACTTTCAGTTTCAGCATCAGAGATAGATATACTATTTGGATCATTAACATGCTCATTTTCTTTAATTGATTCAGGAGATTCTTCAACATGTTTATGTTTCTTCTTCTTCTTTTTCTTAGAAGGGTACTAGTTTCATTAGCTAGTTGAGAATCTTGCTCAATTCTTTTAGGATGTCCTTCAGGATACAAGGGATCCTGAGTAGAAGCACCACCTCTAGTTCCTACTCCATAAGCATGTTTTTCATTTTCTCTAGAAGCATTAACTAGCAGATCTTTTTGTACCTTAGTGAGTTGATCTATTTGAGTTTGAACCATATGGAAATGTTTAATAAGCATTTTAACATCATTAGAAGTTCTTTCCACAATATCATGCAATTTACTCATAGCTCTAGAATTTTCCATCAGATGATTCTGCACTCTCATATTAAAGTTATCCTGCTTAACAATATAATTATCAAATTCATCTAAGCATTGATCAGGAGTTTTAGAATAAGGAATATCCCTATCATCAAAATGTTGGAGAGAGTGTACCTCAACTACTGATGGGTGAGGAATTGGCTTACATAATTCTTCTATTGGTGGTAGATTCTTCACATCTTCAGATTTAATACCCTTCTCTTTAAGAGATTTCTTGGCTTCTCTCATTTCTTCATCACTTAGTTCAAGAATTCCTCTCTTCTTTGGTGTGGGTATCGGGGTCGGCTCAGGTATAGTCCAATCATCATGATTTTGGCTTATTTTATCCATTAATTCCTCAGCTTCATCTGGAGTTCTTTTCCTGAAAACACAACCAGCACAACTATCTAGGTATGTCCTAGATTCAACAGTTAGTCCATTATAGAATATATCAAGAAGTTCATTTTTAGCTAATTGATGTCCAGGCCGAGCTCTGAGTAAAGAACAAAACCTTGCCCAAGATTTAGGCAATTTCTCGGCTTCCAATTGTTTGAAATTAAAGATTCTCTGTAAAGCAGCATGTTGAGCACTAGCAGGAAAATATTTCTGGAAGAAAGCATTAACCAAATCCATAGGACTTTTAATGGATCCAGGAGATAAACTATTAAACCAAGTTTTAGCTTCATCTTTTAATGAGAAAGGAAATATTTTAGTAACGAAGTAACTGCGTTTCTTAATGTCATCAGAAAACACACTACTTAAAGTAGAAAGAGTGTTCATATGTTCTACACACTTTCATTTTCAGTTCCTCGAAAAGGTTCTTTCTCAACAATAGATATATGTGACAAGTCCATAGAGAAATCATAATCTTTATCTTTTATATCAATGGGAGATGTAGCAAACTTAGCATCAGGAGACAGTTTGTAATTAACAGCACGTCTTGCAAGAAGATTTTTAATAGCACTAGCATCTTTAGAAGCATTGCATTCTTCAATAAATTCATCATCAAGTTCAACATAAGATTCCTCGAAATCATCACTAGTATGATCTCTTAATTCAGGTGAACTAACAGGTGTAATGGGACTTTCATTAGGTGTTTCAGCATTTTCAGTTTGTTTTGACTTAGCAATTGTAGCATCTAGAAAAGGACTGATGGCCCTTAACGTAGTTACCTGCGTTAAAAGAAAATGGGTTAGGTTGAGACTCCAAGTGCAGAGTGTATAGTATAGGAAAGACAGTTTTCCCCATGAGGGGTGACTCGAGGGTTTAATATCGAACTCTCGGGGAACCAGTAGTGTAGGTTTTATCTTCTCATCCTTCTCTTGAGAACCTGCAAACAAAGTAAATTGTTTTGTGCCCTCAACCTCACCAAGTGGTTGTCAAGCACAAGGTGTGAGAATGATATGATAAAGGTAAATGCAAAACAGTAAATAAATATGCAATGATGGTAAATAAATATGCAAGGATGGTGGTGTGGCGCCCCGACCCGACTAGTATACAGTGATGCTGCGTGTCACCGGTTAAGCGATACAAGCGGAGGTTACGGGTTTACCAATCCCCGGCCAAAACCTTTGGCAGGCGTTGCTGGCACACCGCTCCCAACAACACAACACCCCGATTGATGCCTTAACACGGGCGCAACCCTCAAGGCATAATAGTAAGATCAAGACTTGTGGAACAACTGGCACATTACAGACTCTACGACTCAAAGCATTATAGTTCAACTCTTATAGTAGAGAAAGATAGCAAATATTACAACCAGAGGTCACTGACCCAACAGTACAACAAGCGGAAGCAAATTAAGTTGTTCTAACAACAAGATCCAAATTATGGCCTAAGAGGCCTACAGATAAACATTCCCAGCGCCAGATGTTCCGAGATGTCCCAAGCTGCCACCTGGGAACCCCAGACTACTCGTCGACTTCCACGAAGAACCCACCTTCAAGGTCGAAGAAGTCCTCCTCTGAAATCAAATAAACAACGTTGAGTTCGACGAACTCTGCAAGATTATTAGAGCTACTAGCTCGATGATTGGCTTACAAAGGTTGTATGGCTATTTTGCATAAAGCTAGTTTTCTTGAGAAAAGACATAACTCCATGGCATCGACTAATCAGAATATTTTCAAAGGGGGTAAGAAGTAAACTCTTTATTCTGATCATCTTCAACAACCACCATCCATCACCACACCTGTCTACTAAGGCACCTCCCCGAATCACCCTCGAGGAAGTCAACCTTGCATTCTTGGTAGTACCTTTAGTACTCAGGTTTTAATCATTCTGTTCAAGTTATTCTATGATCTCTGAATCCGGCACCAAGTCGTCCTTAACCGTGGACACGGCTTTTCGAAAAGATTTACCCTGCAGGGGTGTACAATGTTTGCCACGCGTACCGTCCGGCCCATCGCCTGCGCATTAGCTCTCTTCCTTGGAAAGCCGGCTGGGTGGGAGCGGTGTCGACTTCTCCCTCGTTAAGGACCTTCCAGGATCATCAGTGGCGGTAGGACAGCCAGTGCCTCCAACACCCGCCCCACGGCCACTCATTTTCCTAACACCACCATCCTCATCTCAGTCTTAGCCACCATCTTCACGCACACACAAATGGAAGCTCGAACTAGAGGACCCTGGCTAGCCCCGCCCGAGTTATTTAGTCTATGAGGCTTCCTGCACTGCGAATGCATAGGCCCCACGCATGGTAGCACGCTCGGTCTTGGTTCGAAGGCGAGAACTCGCACTTAGGCGACGAGAACGAGACAACCCACCACATCCATGTGGCCTCTCATCCCCGCCTTTAAGCATGTTTATTATTAGTATCCACATTTCTCCACCATCATCCGGACATTCCGTCAACAATTTCAACAACGAAAACTCCACTGGACAACTAAGCATTTAACTAAGCATGGCTAAGCATCTGCGGTACATAGTTACTTAACTCAGGCCAATAAAGTAATCCTATGAATATTAGGAGGGAACAGGTATTGGCATCGGAAACATAATGCAACTATAGGATACTCTAATCCAACCAAATTGACATTTGGAACCGCATGCAATAATATAGTGGAGAAAATATTTGCGGAAAACATAGGAGGAGACATGCTCAGAGGGGGGGGGGGGGGTTACGCTTGCCTTGTTCAGCAGGCTGGTAATACGGGTCGTCAGGGTATTGTGGAGAAACCCCGACTGCTGGATCTATCGATGTATAAGAACACCGGAAAGCACAAATCAAATACCACACCATATAAAATATGTGCAATGCACAATCACATGATGATATGACATTTTAAATGCACCTTGGAAGTATTCAACATAACCAACAAGTTAAATGGGGTCCCAAATATATTTAATACATCATTTGGAATAATACCCATATTTACACTTAATGTAATTAGCAATTCTTGCAATTGTACAGTACTAAAATATGATGCAAACATGCATGAATTTGATGTTACTGGTTGGTTCATGATTTTCTGAGCATTTTGACATATTGAACACATTTTACTGATTAACCAAATAAAAGTTATTGCATTTCCAAAATTGGATTCAGTGCTGCCATTTTAGTAATTCAATTTAAACAACACTAAAAATATTTCTCCATGCTTGAAAATGAAGTGAAACTTGAAGTATATTTGTTGCTGATCATTTTGGTATATCAAATTCAATTTTTGGATCAATATTTATTAAGTTATGAATTTTACAAAATCCAATTTATTTCTGCCATTTTACAAAAAGGCAAACAACAATTATTTCCAGTGTTCATTTCAACATGAAATTGTCATGAAAAATGTAAAGTTTCTTCCCCTGGTCATTTAGAGACCAAGTTTGCATTTTTCTGATCTAGCAATAAAAAGTTATGGATTTTCTAAAATTGGTTTCTTTTCTGCCCTTTTTATTTATTTAATAAAACATCAGTTTAACTAATGTTATTTGGATGTGTGAGTTACACCAACAGACAGGTTTGATTTTTCTGAACATTTTGATACTTTGTTTGTAAATTTTGGAGCAATATTCAAAAAGATATTGAATTTACAATTTTATAATTTAATCTGCCTTTTATTTTCATTCCCAGAAAAACCAGTCTGCACGTTTTGCACCGAGCGGCGCGCTACACCCGGTCACTGACGTGTGGGCCAGCGGCCACGTTGGCGGCCACGCAAGCACGCGAGGCCCACCGCTCTGTTTGACCGGAGCAAAGCCACGACCGGCGCGGCGCGCGGTGGCCGTCGGCGGTGTCGAGCAAGGATTCGACAGTACGGCGTGCGCGGAGATGATCTACGGTGCGCGTCCGACGCGCGCGAGCACTGCGAGCCTAAATACGGCGGCGCCGCTACCTAAAGGTCATCGGAGACTCCGGAATCGACGACGGCTAGCGACGGCCCGCGAAGAACTCCGGCGAGCTCCGGCTAAAACGAACCACAAATGCGCATTTACGAATCGGAGGGCACGTGGAGAAGCGCAGGCTCACCCTTGACGCGTGCGTGGGCTTGGTGAGGACGGAGGAGGTCTGTGGCGGTGGCGATCTTGATCGGCGTCCGGCGGCCGGAGATGAAGAAGGAGACAATGTGGCGGCGATCCCGGGCTCCCCTTCTTGATTCCTTGGACGAGGAGGGAGAGGACGATGCGGCGGAGCTCCCTGCGGTGTTCGATCTGCTCTGCGGGCTCTCAGGCGACGGCGATTTGCGGCGGCGACCTCGGCTAGGTCACTGCCATGGCGTAGAGAAAAAGAGAGAGAGGGCAGAGAAAATATCGGGGGGAGAGAGAGAGAGTGCCTCGGTGGTGTTCTTATCCTTCTCCTGGTGAACAGCGACGAGCACGGGGTGGGCACGGCGACGGCGGCGAGCGGGTGCGTCTGCAGCTCGCCGTCGGTCGCTACAGAGAAAGGAGACGAAGACGGTTTTGCAGAGAGCCCCCTGGCTGGATTTTCTAAATTACCAAGAGGTCCTTTCTCAGTTATAAAACAAAATAACAGTACTGTATTTGATTTAATTGAGGCATTCAAACATTTCCAAAAATTATGCCAATTTTTGTACAACCTCCCTGCACTGTTGGCAAGCCCTCCAATAAGTTTGAAGTCATTTGGAGTTCATTTGCTTGGAAAATAAAATAGGAAGTTGCTTATGGCAATTTTCTGGAATTCCATTTCCTTTTCCTTTAGAAAATTTTAAAGCAGCTCCAATTAGAATTTTGAACTCTTGGAACTTCCTTGACAAATATGGAAGTTTAGTTGAAAGTTTAAGTGAATTGGGTTTGTCACAAACATCTCCTTTGAGTTTAAGTTTACATTGTTGGAACTCAATTGTTGCATTTGCTTTAATGGGTTTTCCAAAACATTAATTTCAACTTGAGCAAGTGAACCAATGCCATGATGCATGAATGAAATGCAAAAGTGGAAATTTTATTCACAAAATTTCAGTTCACAAACTTGGGGCTGTTACAATTCTACCCCCCTTACAGGAATCTCGTCCCGAGATTCTACGAGTGCGGAAGGAAGTCGGGATACTCCTCACGAAGACTAGACTCTCTTTCCCAGGTTGCTTCTTCTTCGGAATGGTTAGACCACTGAATTTGAAGAACTTGGTGGTCTTGTTACGAGTCTTCCTTTCTGCTTCATCCAGGATACGGATAGGATGCTCGCGATAAGTAAGATCTTCCTGGATATCCAGCTCCTCATGATTGACTCCATGAATAGGATCTTGAAACAACGGCGAAGTTGGGATACATGAAACACATCATGCACATTTGGGAATATGACCGGTAACTCCAACTGATAAGAAAGATCTCCTCGCTTGGCCAGAACGGTGAAAGGGCCAACATAGCGAGGGGCCAATTTTCCCTTGATCCCGAAGCGGCGAATGCCACGAAGTGGAGAGACGCGAAGATACGCCTTATCACCAATTTCATAATGAATCTCCTGGTGATGCTTGTCATAGTAACTCTTCTGCCTAGACTGGGCAATCTTCAGGTTCTCTCGTATGATTCTAACCTTCTCTCAGCTTCATTGATAACATCTGGACCAAAGAGTGCCCTTCTCCGGTCTCGGACCAATTCACGGAGTTCGGCATTTTCTTCCATACAGAACCTCGAATGGGCCATACCCAGACTAGCTTGATAGCTATTGTTGTAGGAGAACTCCGCGAAAGGAAGGTACTTCTCCCAATCTTTGCCAAAGGAGATTACACATGCCCTGAGCATGTCTTCCAGAACTTGGTTCACCCTTTCGGTCTGACCGTCAGTTTGAGGATGGAACGCGGTGCTGAAGTTGAGCGGGTTCCCATAGCTTGTTGGAAACTAGTCCAAAACTTGGAGGTGAACAGACTTCCACGATCCGAGATTATCTTCTTGGGAACTCCGTGAAGTACGACGATCCTTGAGGCATACAGATCCGCCAACTTGGCAGCTGTGATGTCCACACGGACAGGGAGGAAGTGAGCAACTTTTGATAGTCGATCTATGATTACCCAAATTGCATCGTTTCCCTTAGGAGACTTCGGCAGTCCAGTAATGAAATCCATACCAATTTCATCCCATTTCCACTCCGGGATTGCAATAGGGCGAAGAGTGCCGGCAGGCCTTTGATGTTCAGCCTTTACCCTACGACAGGTGTCGCATTCAGCAACATACTTGGCGATTTCTCGTTCATTCGAGTCCACCAGAATTGTTGTCGAAGGTCTTGGTACATTTTTGTACTGCCGGGATGAATAGAGAGAGGAGATTCATGAGCTTCTTGGAGGATCAACTTTCTCAATTTCCGCTTCTTGGGCACCACTAGACGGTCACCAAAATAGACCACACCGGAGTCATTGACAGAGAAGCATTTGGCCTTCCCGCTAGCAACATTCTCCTTGATTTTCAGGATACCCTTATCATACTTTTGAGCTTCTTTTATCTGGTCTTCAAGAGTAGACTTGATCTCCAGATTAGCCAGATATCCAGAGGGAACAATTTCCAGGTTCAAACGGGCGAACTCTTCACAAAGAGCAGGCTGAGCCTCTTCAATCATCAGATTGTTGCAATAGGACTTCCGACTTAGCGCGTCAGCCACGACGTTTGCTTTGCCGGGTTGATAGTTCAGACTCACATTATAGTCCGTGATTAACTCCAACCAACGCCTTTGCCTGAGATTTAAATCCGGCTGGTGAAGAGGTACTTCAGACTCTTATGATCCGAGAAAATCTCGCAACGGTTACCAAACAGGTATGGTCTCCACTGCTTCAGAGCATAAACAACAGCGGCAAGTTCCAGATCATGAGTAGGATAATTGTGCTCATGCGGCTTAAGTTGGCGGAAGCATACGCCACCACATGGCCCTCTTGCATTAATACACAGCCCAAGCCTTGCAGGGAGGCGTCACAGAAGACGACGAAGTCCTTGCTGGTGTCCGGCAGGACGAGCACAGGAGCAGACGTGAGTTTGGCTTTCAGTGTTTTGAAGCTCTCTTCAGCTTTGTCCGTCCACTCGAACTTTATACCCTTCTTGAGAAGGTCAGTGAGCGCCTTGGCTATCCTGGAGAAACCTTCGATGAATCGGCGGTAGTAACCCGCTAATCCGAGAAAACTACGGATGTCCTTGACTGACATTGGAGTTTTCCATTCCAGAATAGATTGAATCTTGTCGGGAATGACCTCCACACCATTAGCGGATATCACATGGCCAAGGAAGACAAGTTTATCCAACCAGAACTCACACTTGGAGAACTTGGCATACAGACGGTGTTCACGGAGTCGTGTCAGAACCAACCGAAGGTGTTCATCATGCTCTTCATCGGTTTTAGAGTAGACGAGGATGTCATCGATGTAGACGACGAACTTGTCGAGATAATCCATGAAGACAGAGTTCATGAGCCTCATGAAGGTAGCTGGAGCATTGGTGAGGCCGAAGGACATGACAGTATACTCATATAGGCCATAGCGAGTAACGAATGCCGTCTTGGGATATCTCCTTTCGGATCTTTATCTGATGGTACCCTGACCTCAGATCCATCTTGGAGAACACTGTTGCACCAGCTAACTGATCTAACAGATCATTGATCCGGGGAATAGGATACTTGTTCTTGATTGTCACCGCATTCAACGGCCTATAATCAGAGACCAAACGAGGAACGGTTGAATCCCTCTTCTTGACAAAGAGTACCGGACAACCCCAAGGTGAACTGCTAGGCTGAATGAACTCCTTCGCTAACAGCTCATCAATGTGCTCCTTCAACAGAGCCAACTCTTCCACCGGCATACGGTAGGGTTTCTTGGAAATCGGAGCAGTACCCGGCATCAACTCTATGACAAACTCCACACATCGATCAGGGGGCATGCCAGGCAAATCTTCCGGGAACACATCCGGGAAGTCACACACAACGTGTATTTCATGTATTTCAGGAGGGGATTCGCCTTCCATAAAGCAAAGAAGGATCTCAGGTGACTTGGGTACGATGGCGGACGGAGGTCTTGAGGTTGCAGGCCAATACTTCACAATGTCACCGGAAGGAGCGGTCACAGTAATGGTCTTGGCGGCACAGTCGAGATTAGCCTGGTATTTGCTAGCCAGTTCATGCCCAGTATGACATCAATGCCTTGGACTTCAGAGCTACCAAGGCATAAGGAAAAGACAAGGAACCTATATTAATCTGGACCTCAGGAGTAACCCCATCGGTTTGCCATTTGGAACCAGGAGTGGCAATCACCAAGGGATGGCTCATTTTCTCGAACGGTATGTTGTGATCTTTTGCAAAAGCTATGGATATGAATGAATGCGATGCTCCAGAGTCAAACAAAACTGTAGCTGTATTGCCGTTGATTCGTAGCTCACCCATGAGAACTCCGGGGTCCTCTTCAGCTTCTTCTGCAGAGACGTGGTTCAGGCGACCACGCGCGTTAGGGCCAGCCTTGCCAGCTGGAGTGGCGGGGGCTCGTGCAGGTGTCCCCGAAATATGGGTCTTCTGGGGGCACTCCCTGGAGTAGTGGCCCGCCTGGCCACAGGTGTAGCAGGTAAGTCCGGATGGGCGATACCCACTTCCGCTCGCCCCAAGTGTCGGAGTAGTGGGGCGCGGCGGTGGTGGCCTGTATCCCGCGGCCCTCGGCATGAATGGAGCACGCGGCACAGCGCTATAGGGAACGAAGACCTTGCGCTTCTTGTTCCCAGAACCCGAGGAACTCTGGTGGTCCCCCTGTGCGGGCCTCTTGGAAGCCTCGAACTCCTTCCTTCCCTGCTCAAGAGTAAGAGCCTGGTTGAACAACTCCTGATAGTTCTGGAACCTGAAGGGCAGCAACTCATAGCGGAGTCTCGGCGCAAGCCCCTTGCGGAAAACTCCTGCTTGTCGGCATCATTGGTCACGTCCCGAGGGGCGTAACGAGAGAGATGGTTGAACTGACCACCATAAGTGCGGAGGTCCATACGTCCCTGTTGCAAGTCCAGGAACTCCCTCCTCTTCAAATCCATGATCGGCTGGGGAATGTACTCGGCACGGAAGGCTGTGCGGAAATCAGCCCAAGTGAAGACATGGTTGGCTGGGAGCAAAGCCACATGGCTTTCCCACCAACAGCCAGCTGCACCTGTCAGAAGGTAGGTGGCGAAGTTGACTTGCTCAGCCACTGGGACATGCAGCGCGGAGAACTTGCGCTCCAAGCGCGAAGCCAGTCATCAGCTTCCAGTGGCTCCTTAGCATCAGCGAAGGTGGGTGGCTGCGAGCGCAGGAACTCAGTGAGAGTGTTGCAGCCATTCCTCTGTGCATTCTGCTGCACTATCTGCTCCAACAGGCGCTCATTGCGCCCACGATTCTCCTCAATGGCCATCAAGACTTGAGCCATCGAGGGTGGTGGCGGCAGATCATCCTCATCATCGTCGTGGTTACCGCGACCACCGCGGCCTCCACGGCCTCCTCGAGCCATTCTGGAGATTTGACAATGACACAATTAGTATCTACCTCCGAAAAATGGTTGAGATAGAAGCAGTAACTTATTTGGAATACCAGCCATACATTCAATGACATTCACGTATCATCCAACAACTAGCGACAGCATATTTGGACCCAAACACGCATACAACATACACCAGCTGTAATACAATCCATACGTGATATTTAAGAGTACCAGCATACAAGCTTTAGTATCCGTTACACAGAATGGAAGTACGGATGATACAAGTCACCAAGTCTGATACATGACAAAGTTCCCTTAGAAATAAAGCAACAACTAGATACTGATACTGAGTAGCTTGCACATCACGCAGGAAGGCAAGGTACTCTCCTCGATACTCAGCGAGAAGAAACTAGTAGCCTCCCCAGAAGTTCGCCGGGAAGCGAACGGGTGGGGTGTCGAACTCGCGGGCACTCTGAGGCTGATTGCCATACGGCGGCAGGTTGAGGCTACCCCGAGGCTGACGGAGGGGTCCAGGAGACGGCACGGTACCCCCAACTCGGGTGCTGCGCATATCGTCAGGTAGCACCAACGGACGGGGCCGAAGGGCTGCGCGAGGAAGCGTCCCGCTGAGGAAGTACGGCTCCAGATCCCTCATAGTGGCCCGGTGACTCTCGCGTGAAGCGATCGCGTACGTGTACCACTGACGGGCACGGAGGTCCAGGGCCCGGACTAGCTCAATCAGTGCGCGGTGCGCACTATCCTCCTCACCCTCACCCTCAGAGTAAACAGCGTGATAGATACCCTCTGCACCCTGTGCTGAAGCAGGAAAGTGACGGAAATCTGACTCATCACTAGCAAGGTAGGGGTTGTAACCACGGTAAGTGGAAAGGGCGGTGTGTGCAGCCTCATGCACAGCCTGTGTCACGGTGAGGCCCACTCCTCCGTAGATGTACTCCGCTGCATTCCCTTCATCATCCAGGAGGCGGCACTCGCAGAAGAACTGACCCTGGTGGTGGGGAAGGTACTCCTGGTACACCACGTACTCGGGATACCAACGGCAATCCTGGCCGTGCACTGCGGCGGCGAGCAGGGCGGGAAACCCGCGGGTGTCCTCGCAGCGAGTCAAACGAACCACCAAGCCGGAACGAACCATCTGTAACAGGAGAAGTTCAAAAGTTAGATTTACTAAAAGTAAATCAACTGACGAAGTAGCACAGAACGGATAGGAACCCAACCCCGTGACCCTAATTTGAAACAACGGCCAAGACACCTCGGTAAATCAAATAGAGGTAAGATGGCTCCAAGATTAGAGTGTAACCAGGTAAGGAGTAAAAAGAATCCTAAGATGGTTTTCACAACTCATTTTTAGGTTATAAATAATTTTCACAACACTAGACTCAACATCGACCAGTAGAAGGGTTTCCTACAGGCAGTCATGCTCTGATACCAACTTGTGGCGCCCCGACCCGACTGCTATACAGTGATGCTGTGTGTCACCGGTTAAGCGATACAACGGAGGTTACGGGTTTACCAATCCCCGGCCAAAACCTTTGGCAGGCGTTGCTGGACATGCTCAACAACACAACACCCCGATTGATGCCTTAACACGGCGCAACTCAATGCATAATAGAGAGATCAAGACTTGTGGAACAACTGGCACATTACAGACTCTACGACTCAAAGCATTATAGTTCAACTCTTATAATAGAGAAAGATAGCAAATATTACAACCAGAGGTCAGACCCAACAGTACAACAAGCGGAAGCAAATTAAGTTGTTCTAACAACAAGATCCAAATTATGGCCTAAGAGGCCTACAGATAAACATTCCCAGCGCCAGATGTTCCGAGATGTCCCAAGCTGCCACCTGGGAACCCCAGACTACTCGTCGACTTCCACGAAGAACCCACCTTCAAGGTCGAGAAGTCCTCCTCTGAAATCAAATAAACAACGTTGAGTTCGACGAACTCTGCAAGATTATTAGAGCTACTAGCTCGATGATTGGCTTACAAAGGTTGTATGGCTATTTTGCATAAAGCTAGTTTTCTTTAGAAAAGACATAACTCCATGGCATCGACTAATCAGAATATTTTCAAAGGGGGTAAGAAGTAAACTCTTTTTCTGATCATCTTCAACAACCACCATCCATCACCACACCTGTCTACTAAGGCACCTCCCCGAATCACCCTCGAGGAAGTCAACCTTGCATTCTTGGTAGTACCTTTAGTACTCAGGTTTTAATCATTCTGTTCAAGTTATTCTATGATCTCTGAATCCGGCACCAAGTCGTCCTTAACCGTGGACACGGCTTTTCGAAAAGATTTACCCTGCAGGGGTGTACAATGTTTGCCACGCGTACCGTCCGGCCCATTGCCTGCGCATTAGCTCTCTTCCTTGGAAAGCCGGCTGGGTGGGAGCGGTGTCGACTTCTCCCTCGTTAAGGACCTTCCAGGATCATCAGTGGCGGTAGGACAGCCAGTGCCTCAACACCCGCCCCACGGCCACTCATTTTCCTAACACCACCATCCTCATCTCAGTCTTAGCCACCATCTTCACGCACACAAATGGAAGCTCGAACTAGAGGACCCTGGCTAGCCCCGCCCGAGTTATTTAGTCTATGAGGCTTCCTGCACTGCGAATGCATAGGCCCCACGCATGGTAGCACGCTCGGTCTTGGTTCGAAGGCGAGAACTCGCACTTAGGCGACGAGAACGAGACAACCCACCACATCCATGTGGCCTCTCATCCCCGCCTTTAAGCATGTTTATTATTAGTATCCACATTTCTCCACCATCATCCGGACATTCCGTCAACAATTCCAACAACGAAAATCCACCGGACAACTAAGCATTTAACTAAGCATGGCTAAGCATATGCAGTACATAGTTACTTAACTCAGGCCAACAAAGTAATCCTATGATATTAGGAGGGAACAGGTATTGGCATCGGAAACATAATGCAACTATAGGATACTCTAATCCAACCAAATTGACATTTGGAACCGCATGCAATAATATAGTGGAGAAAATATTTGCGGAAAACATAGGAGGAGACATGCTCAGAGGGGGGGGGGTTACGCTTGCCTTGTTCAGCAGGCTGGTAATACGGGTCGTCAGGGTATTGTGGAGAAACCCCGACTGCTGATCTATCGATGTATAAGAACACCGGAAAGCACAATCAAATACCACACCATATAAAATATGTGCAATGCACAATCACATGATGATATGACATTTTAAATGCACCTTGGAAGTATTCAACATAACCAACAAGTTAAATGGGGTCCCAAATATATTTAATACATCATTTGGAATAATACCCATATTTACACTTAATGTAATTAGCAATTCTTGCAATTGTACAGTACTAAAATATGATGCAAACATGCATGAATTTGATGTTACTGGTTGGTTCATGATTTTCTGAGCATTTTGACATATTGAACACATTTTACTGATTAACCAAATAAAAGTTATTGCATTTCCAAAATTGGATTCAGTGCTGCCATTTTAGTAATTCAATTTAAACAACACTAAAAATATTTCTCCATGCTTGAAAATGAAGTGAAACTTGAAGTATATTTGTTGCTGATCATTTTGGTATATCAAATTCAATTTTTGGATCAATATTATTAAGTTATGAATTTTACAAAATCCAATTTATTTCTGCCATTTTACAAAAGGCAAACAACAATTATTTCCAGTGTTCATTTCAACATGAAATTGTCATGAAAAATGTAAAGTTTCTTCCCCTGGTCATTTAGAGACCAAGTTTGCATTTTTCTGATCTAGCAATAAAAAGTTATGGATTTTCTAAAATTGGTTTCTTTTCTGCCCTTTTTATTTATTTAATAAAACATCAGTTTAACTAATGTTATTTGGATGTGTGAGTTACACCAACAGACAGGTTTGATTTTTCTGAACATTTTGATACTTTGTTTGTAAATTTTGGAGCAATATTCAAAAAGATATTGAATTTACAATTTATAATTTAATCTGCCTTTTATTTCATTCCCAGAAAAACCAGTCTGCACGTTTTGCACCGAGCGGCGCGCTACACCCGGTCACTGACGTGTGGGCCAGCGGCCACGTTGGCGGCCACGCAAGCACGCGAGGCCCACCGCTCTGTTTGACCGGAGCAAAGCCACGACCGGCGCGGCGCGCGTGGCCGTCGGCGGTGTCGAGCAAGGATTCGACAGTACGGCGTGCGCGGAGATGATCTACGGTGCGCGTCCGACGCGCGCGAGCACTGCGAGCCTAAATACGGCGGCGCCGCTACCTAAAGGTCATCGGAGACTCCGGAATCGACGACGGCTAGCGACGGCCCGCGAAGAACTCCGGCGAGCTCCGGCTAAAACGAACCACAAATGCGCATTTACGAATCGGAGGGCACGTGGAGAAGCGCAGGCTCACCCTTGACGCGTGCGGGGCTTGGTGAGGACGGAGGAGGTCTGTGTGGCGGTGGCGATCTTGATCGGCGTCCGGCGGCCGGAGATGAAGAAGGAGACAATGTGGCGGCGATCCCGGGCTCCCCTTCTTGATTCCTTGGACGAGGAGGGAGAGGACGATGCGGCGGAGCTCCCTGCGGTGTTCGATCTGCTCTGCGGGCTCTCAGGCGACGGCGATTTGCGGCGGCGACCTCGGCTAGGTCACTGCCATGGCGTAGAGAAAAAGAGAGAGAGGGCAGAGAAAATATCGGGGGGAGAGAGAGAGTGCCTCGGTGGTGTTCTTATCCTTCTCCTGGTGAACAGCGACGAGCACGGGGGTGGGCACGGCGACGGCGGCGAGCGGGTGCGTCTGCAGCTCGCCGTCGGTCGCTACAGAGAAAGGAGACGAAGACGGTTTTGCAGAGACCCCCTGGCTGGATTTTCTAAATTACCAAGAGGTCCTTTCTCAGTTATAAAACAAAATAACAGTACTGTATTTGATTTAATTGAGGCATTCAAACATTTCCAAAAATTATGCCAATTTTTGTACAACCTCCCTGCACTGTTGGCAAGCCCTCCAATAAGTTTGAAGTCATTTGGAGTTCATTTGCTTGGAAAATAAAATAGGAAGTTGCTTATGGCAATTTTCTGGAATTCCATTTCCTTTTCCTTTAGAAAATTTTAAAGCAGCTCCAATTAGAATTTTGAACTCTTGGAACTTCCTTGACAAATATGGAAGTTTAGTTGAAAGTTTAAGTGAATTGGGTTTGTCACAAACATCTCCTTTGAGTTTAAGGTTACATTGTTGGAACTCAATTGTTGCATTTGCTTTAATGGGTTTTCCAAAACATTAATTTAAACTTGAGCAAGTGAACCAATGCCATGATGCATGAATGAAATGCAAAAGTGGAAATTTTATTCACAAAATTTCAGTTCACAAACTTGGGCTGTTACAGGTGGAAACATTGATAAATGATATTTATGGGTTTTATAATGTGAATGCAAGATGTAAATTATTTTTGTATTTTCGGATTTAATAATAGCAGAAAATGTAAAGTGGATAAAAGTTGTTGGAAAGGTGTTTCTTATGATTAAAAATGGACCGGGGTTCATGGTTTCACAAATGCACTCTCTCTTTAATAAAGTGGTAGATAATGGAACACTAGAATTGACATATGAGATTGCAACAAAAAGGTTTCATGACAAGTTACTAATTATATGGGCATCACGTCCTAACATAGAGATCTTTTGTTTATTAATCTCTCTTATACTCCACCAAGATGCGAACTAAATCATAACACCTTAGTAATTAAGATAAATCAGAGCATAGCAATAAGTTCATGACATGAAGTTAAAATAAGAACATGCTAGATCTAGTCATGGAGTAGTGGCAATGGTCACACCCACATCTCCGGTAGCAAGGTATTTTTCTTTATCCCTAGTGAGGCAACAAAGTAAGGTAAAAACCCAAGTGGATCGCGGAACTTTCTCTCACGTTCACCGCACTAGCCACCCCGTTACTCCAACTAATGCACACGTTCCCCTCACACGCTCTCATACACATGCTTGATCAAAACAAGTAAACAAGAACGGGGTACATAATATGCATCTACTTTCATAACTGAAACAAAACTATTGCAATCTCAAACATATATTAACTCATAAAAAGATCCACCACAAAGGTATTACATAGATGACCGTAATCATGTTCAGCAGCTCATACGGTACTAATTAGTGAAGCTCAAGAGAGGAGAGATACATAAGTTACTTCCACAAACCCATAGTCCAGGGGTGGACTACTCCCTCTTCATCATGGAGACGGTGGAGAAGTCGTTGGAGAGATGGAGACCACCGGCAGCGCCCCGCCGGAGTTTTCCCCCTCCAATCTGCAACTCCAGGTCTCTGTTTCGTGGTTTCTGTGTTTCTGCGGCGCTCCTTTCCGAAGTGCGTCGGGGACTATTTTTATAGTCGTTTTTAGGTCAAGACGGAGGCTCGGGAAAAAGATCGACGGCAACGGAGCCACGAGGCCAAGTTGGTGGGTCCCACGCGGCCAAGGAATCTGGCCGCGTGGGCCCCTCTTCTGGCCCTCGGGCCTCCGTTTGTTCGCTTCCTTCGCTCCCACGCTTTGTTCCTTCCAAAAACTGATGCTCGTAAATTTCAGGTCATTTGGACGTCGTTTGGGTCCCTGAAACATCAAAATATAGAAAATAGGGTTTTCTGCCTGTGCAGGGTTAATTCCAGAAAAATAGGGAAACTATGAAATATTCCCAAAATCAATATAAAACAATGATATAACCCTTATATGATGCAAATATGATTGAAATATAAGTAATATAATGCAAAGTTCATGTATGCATTTTACATGCATCAACATCCCCAAGCTTAACCTATACTCGTCCTCGAGTATGAAGGTGATAAAACTAACATGGACTTTGCAATTTAATACTATCAAAGGATATCAAAGATGATTACTATTGCTACATAGAGTCAAATGATTCATTCTTCAAAGGAGTAGCAATATACAAGATAGATTATGAAGTGATATCAAATATTCAATGTAAGGATGTTCAATGATAATTCACAAAGTGTAACATAGAAGAAAGTACTATGGACCAAATGTATGCATAATGAAAAGTAAAAACATCCTATATGGTCATAGAGTATTCTTATGAAATCTGAATATAAAAGGTGGACACTTTGGATAGATAAATAAGTAGAGGTAAAACATGAATAAGTTTCATCTAACTTCCAAATGCTTCTACTTAAGTTAATGTTTGCAATGTGGTATTGGTGTCAAGCTCTCATTACCCCTATCATAGCATCTTGAATGATTAAAGTTTAAAGTGAAAGCAAATATGAGTATGTGCTTGACAAAGTATGGTTGAATGTCTCATGCCCCGTGAATACAAGTACCTACACCATGGTGTTACTCAACTTGGTCCACAAAAGTAAGTTCAAGTTAAGGTCATTGTAAGTAATATAGTATCATCAAGAGCGTCAACTGGGGTACCTCTTGCCTCAGGACATGGAACAAGCCCATGTCAAAATGACAAGACAAACAACAATGAACAATCTCAGCACTCTTTTATTTACTATTGGTATAGCTTTTTATTATGAGGTGCATCATGAAGGTTCATTATGAAGCTGTAAATTTCCACCATGAATGATGCATGGCTTAGATTAGCGGCCCAGGCATCTCTCTAGCCATTTATACAAACTCTTTAAACTTACTAAGTTTCCACATTTATTTGGCACCATGATAAGCATCCATAAACAAAAGTACATGATATCAACTAATATAAATAAGTGCAATGTTGAAAGCTTGCCATGTGACAGCACATATGGCTAACTCCCAACCAAAACTATTGTCAAGCTCACAACTTCATAATTTTAATCACAATGGTTCATGTTTATTAAGTGCAATAAAAGTAAAGTGTGCATCAAGTTCGTGAGAGCTTTTAACCAACTTTTCCCATGACAATCAATAACATAAGCATTTTAATTCAGAAGTATAGATAACACAATATAACATGATAAACATACTGGAATAGCATAAAGCTAATAGGTAGATATGGTGGACTCACTGGAAAAACTTTGGTTGAAGGTGTTGGAAAACAAGTTTTTACTTGTTGGAATTTTTGGGCTAGCAATAGGGAGAAAGTTGACCATCTAAATGCATGCATAAGTGTCCATAGAACTAATCAATCCATGTTAAACAAAGTAAACTAGCATTCAATCAAACATGATAAAAGATAGCTCTTGATAAAACACTTGCAAATTAATACTCATTAAAAGCACATGAATAATGCAACTATATGTATCTTTTTGAATCAACTCAAACATCCCTCCCAATATATTTAATAGCATCCAA
This sequence comes from Poa pratensis, assembly GCA_947311845.1. Lineage (NCBI taxonomy): Eukaryota > Viridiplantae > Streptophyta > Magnoliopsida > Poales > Poaceae > Poa > Poa pratensis. Next base: position 69,338,828 of record CAMZMU010000036.1, on the reverse strand, counting down.
CTTAATTCAACCCAAACTTCCAGTAGCTCTCTCATATATAAATGATAGTGGTGGTCTCAAGAAAATAAAAATCAAACCGAAATAACAAAAAGCAAATAAAAGACGCTCCAAGTTTATGCGATAAAGTGCATTGATCGAAAAACAGAAGTTAGACGTGTGCAAACCGAGAGTGTGTTGGTCCAGTGGGGTTGTCTTCACATCCCCAAGCTTATGGTCTTCACCATCCTTGGATAGCTCTTGGTGCATCTCCTCTAATCCCTGTGAAAAAACTTCAAAACACCGTTTCTCCCATTTCTTTTCTGTGGGGTGACATTAGTAGTGATAGACAAATAGATTTCTTGCTGCATAAAATCCTTAACAAAAATTCATATGAATGTCCAGAAAGTGTATAATGTTGTATGCCTATCATAAACTCAATTGGATCAAAAAGATTCAATTAAAAGTTCAAAGAATGCATAAAACAAAATGGGACAGAATCTGTCCAGAAAAACAGCAGCAGCAAAACGTATTTTTCTACCCTACTTAAAACATCGAAAAATCTGAAAACATTCACATATATAGAGGATGAAAAGTTGCAACTACAGTTCAAATACAGCTCAATTCGGAGTTACAGAATAAAAATGAAAAATCAACCGTGCACAGATTCGTGCAGGAATAAAATCTCCGAATGCAAATAGCAACTTTTTCAAACCAAAATAGGTAAAACTTGGCACTTTATTAAAAATTCCAGAAACAAAACTAAAACTAATCTCTTGTTACAGCAAGAGGACAAAGAAAATCAAAAATAAAAACAACCGGGTTGCCTCCCGTAAAGCGCTTTCTTTATAGCCATATAGCTAGGCTTCTTACTTGATATTTATTGTGGACGAAGCTCATGAGGGAGCTTGAACTTTGTGTGTCCCTCTTCCTTGGGAAGTGTTCCATGCACTTCTTGTGTGGAAACTGAAACTTCACATTCCCTTCTTTTGAATCAATGATAGCACCTGTGGTACGAAGAAAAGGTCTTCCAAGAATAATTGGACTAGAGGTTTTATTCCCCATATCCATGATTAGAAAATCAACAGGTACAAATGTCATATGCAACTCTACCATAACATCACTTACTTTTCCTAAAGCATGTTTAATGGAATCATCAGCAAGTGCAAGTTCAATAGAGCATTTTTCAAGATTCTTTAATTCAAGAACTTCATATAATTCTTTAGATAAAACAGAGACACTAGATCCTAGATCTAATATAGCATGGTGTGTCTCTTTTCCAATGGTTACTATACTTTGGGAATCCATATATCCCCAAGCTTAGGTGGTATCATAGCTTCTTGGTTGTACCTAGCAATCTTTTCTTTTAAAACATGATTAGCAATATAAGAACCAAAACCAGCTTGGTTAACATTAATGGAAGGATCACTTGCAAATTTTTGTAAGATAGATATTAATTCATGCAAGCTACACTTCTCTAATCAACAAATGGTTCCTTGACTTCACTAAGCATTTTAACTTCCTCAACTTTTTCTCCTTTTTAACCCAAACTTGTTTCTTAACAGGAACTTCCTTCATATGTTTAAATGATGGGTTTTCCTTAATGAATCACTAACACGAACCAACTTTTCCTCAATGCTGTTGAGGTAAACATCTTTTTCAAGAAATTTTTCTCACATAATCTTAGTTTATGCATAACATTAACTAATTCATTGTCTATCCTGGGAATAATGTTTTCAGAATAAGATGCTAGTTGTTCAAAATCCTCTTTATTTGGTAGTTTCTCTAATTCGGCTTCAAATTTATCTTTAGATAATGCAAGTGCTACAGTGGTATCCTCCACCTTTTTCTTACTACCCACAAAGCTACCAAAAATTCTTCTAAGTGTCATGGATGCACAAGATGGTGTTGACAAGACAAAACTTCCACCTGTAGCCCCATCTAAAACATTTTGATACCAAGGATCTATTCCATAATAAAATAAAGATCTAGCTTTTCATCTTCACAAGGTGTAGGATCTTCATGGTGTATCCTATTAATTCTTACCCAAGCATCTTTTAATGTTTCTCCAGGATGTTGCTTAAAATTAGAAGTGGAACTTAATGGAAGACTCACTTTCTTTTTGTTTCCAAGAATCATGATTGCAAGTTTTTATGTGTTTTTAATTTTTTATGCAAAACTGAAAATAAAATGACACTAAACAATGCAAAACCGAAATAACAAATGCAACACAAAATGCAAAACTGAAAATAAAATATGCAAACCGAAATATAAATATGATATGCAAGACAAAAACAAAACAAAATAAAATGATTTGAAGGTAAAGATGGATAAGATGATGCTCATGTAGGTGCAAAATCCAGGATGTTTTTCGGGAATTTTCCCGAAACTTGACTTTCTGCACAAAAATAAGACAACAGGGCAATTCTGCTGAAAATAGCGTTAGTCCGTGTTAGTTGCATTCAAAACACACAAATTAGAGGTAAAACAACAGCAAAAGTGTTCGGGAAAGTAGATACGTTTTGGACGTATCACTGACGTGGCCCAGACCTATGACATTCACAGAACTAAGGGGTTTTCTCGGATTCACTGGATACTACCGCAAGTTTGTGTGTTTCTATGGAATTATTGCCAAAGCACTCTACATCATGTTGAAGAAGAAGGTGTTTGAGTGGAATGATGAAGCAGAGAAAGCATTCCTTGCTTTAAAAGATGCAGTGGCCTCCACACCTGTTTTACAATTGCCAGATTTCAACAAACAATTTGTTTTGGAAACAGATGCATGTGATAGTGGAGTTGGTGCAGTGTTGATGCAAGACAACAAACCTATTGCGTTTCTGAGTAAAGCCTTGAGTCCTCAACACAGAGCCTTATCGATATATGAAAAGGAATTTTTGGCATTGGTTATGGCAGTGGAACGTTGAAGGCAATATCTGCAGAGAGGGGCTTTCATCATTCGCACTGATCACCGGAGTCTCACATTTCTGGATGATCAAATCTTGCATTCTCCTCTGCAGCGAAAAGCTATGACACAGTCGATGGGTCTCGAGTTTAAAATTGTGTACAAGAAAGGGTTAGAAAACACCGCAGCCGATTCTTTATCCAGAGTGGCACATGTGCTGGATTTGCAGGTTATTTCAGTTGCTCAGCCGACATGGATTCAAGAAGTAGTCAATATGTATACCACTGATGTTGATGCTCAAAACAAACTGCAGGCGTTGGCAGTTAGTAGCCCTGATGAAGATGGCTATGAATTGTGCAATGGCCTGATCCGATACAAAGGGAAGATTTGGGTGGGTGACAATTCTGCCTTACAGACTAAACTCATCAGCGCTTTTCATTGCAGTGCGATTGGTGGGCACTCTGGCATTTTACCCACTTATCAAAAGGTGAAGAAGCTCTTTGCGTGGACAGGGCTAAAAGTTGCTGTGATAAGTTTTGTGAAGCAGTGCAGCACTTGCCAGCATGCTAAACATGATCTCACCAGTCCTGCGGGTTTACTACAACCACTTCCCATACCGAAAGGAATTTGGCAAGAGCCATCTATGGATTTTATCGAAGGCCTACCGCTCTTTTATGGTGCAAATGTGATTATGGTAGTAGTGGACAGACTTTCCAAATATGCTCACTTTGTGCCTTTGAAACATCCTTTCACCGCAGCCACGGTAGCAGAGGCCTTTTAGGATTCAGTGGTGAAATTACACAGTGTGCCCTTTGCAATTGTGTCTGACACGGATAAGATATTCACAAGCCAACTGTGGAAGGAACTATTCAAAACTTTGGGAACCAAATTGCATTTTTCTACAGCCTATCATCCTCAGACAGATGGCCAGACCGAGAGAGTCAATCAATGCCTGGAAATGTTCCTTCGTTGTGCAGTTCATGAGGATCCGAAGAAGTGGCGGAAATGGTTACCTCTGGCTGAACTGTGGTATAATTCAACATTTCACTCAGCTATTGGATGCTCTCCCTTCAAAGCAGTCTATGGTGCAGAGCCCAATTTCACTGATGTTTCTTTTCATGAAGATGACATTCAGTCGAACGCATCCTCACTGTTACAAGCAAGGCAAGCTCAGTTGGAACGTCTCAAAGTTCACCTTACTGCAGCTCAAAACAGAATGAAGATGTAGGCCGACAGACACCGCACTGAACGTAGCTTTCAGGTGGGTGAGCAAGTTCTTCTTAAGCTGCCGCCGTATGTGCAATCTTCGTTGTTGAACCGCCCATGTCCCAAATTGGCGTTCAATTTTTTTGGACCTTTCAAAGTGGAAGAGAATATAGGGGAGGCTGCTCACAAACTGGAGCTCCCAGCACACAGTGTGATTCACACGGTGTTTCACGTGTCCCAACTCAAAGGTTATATTCCAGACTTCACTCATGTGTTCTCTGAATTGCCTCACATTCCTGCGTTGGATACTGCTGACACTACACCGGAGAGCATTCATGATCGATGACTGGTGAAGAAGGGAAATGCAGCTGTACCGCAAGTGTTGATCAAGTGGACAGGGATTCCAGCTACTTCAGCAACCTGGGAAGATTTCCATGTCTGTCAAGCAAGGTTTCCTGATGGCCAGTGCTTGGGGTCAAGCACAATCTCCAGGGGGGAAGATGTCACAGCTGGTGCTGCTCATGAAGTGGACGATCCACCGTAGAATAGTCAAGTGCCAAGAGGGCTGCTGCGTCAGCGGTAAAGTGGGACCTCGGGCCCACGTGTAAGCTTGAACCTGTATGTAGCTAAGATCTGAGCCGGGAGAAAGGCATGTTATGAATGAACCCAAAACTATTCTACTGAATCTTTCCACCTCCGGTTCTCTCTTGCGTCTGGATCTTTCTTTTCTCTGTATCATGTCTAGTTCTTCTTCCTCTGCAAGTCAGGATTCGATCGAGAGCTCACGCCGTGATCCCTTCGCAGGCAAGGGGCAGTTACACTTATACCATAGTAAAACATAAGCCAAAAGCCAAATAAAGAGCCTAACCAAACACCTTCTGAGGCGTCAAATGGACTGAACGTTGCTAGTTGCGCGGGTGCTTTCTGGATGGCCTGGCCCATCTTCAAATCAACAATCCAGAACCCTACGGCGGCCTAGCAGAACTGCGGAAGTGCTAAACCCAGCGAGGCCGAACGACACTTTACTAAATTTGAACTCTCAAATTGCAATGGAGACCACGTACGCCAGTATGGAATGTTCAGAAACAGAGACGCTACAAGAACATGTCAAGGCTGCGACATCACAAACAACGCAAGAGGCTCCATATTTTATTCGGATAATACGGTAACAACGCACATCACGATCCTATTTCACCCACACAATTCCAACTTCCAAGCATGCATCCTAGTTCACTTCGCTGGCGAAGTGGCGAACATATCAGTTCCCCTTGACGATTGTCACAGGGCACGACGCCTGCGCCAACACGTAGTTCGTCACGCTGCCCAGAAGGATCCTGCAGTGTTGTCAGGCAAGAAAGTAGTCAGTAAAATGTGAATGAGCCTAAATTTTGAGTGGCATATTGTACATGATCGCGGCTGTGTGCATCATTTTGATGCAGAGGCCGGGGATCCGCACCCCCTTTTCTAAAAAAAAATATTGTACATGATCAAATTTCTGATTTCTCGACACAATGTACATACACATTTGCAGGTTACAGGAATGGAGTGTGAGTTTGTTCTGATTTCTGTTTTGTAGATGATCCGTTCGTGCACAAATAATGCTCTTGTACCCAACATTACAGTTTAAGACGCAGCGGCCGATCAAGAGAGTCTATACATCACCGACTTGGTATAATAAGCAGGTTAGTTTTGATATTTCATTACTAATGTGAAATAAGTTGACATTTTCCTTCTATACAAAACTCAAGTTATATTATATATTTATAAACGATATTGCTATGACATATGGACGTGGACACTTATCTTATCAAGAGAACTCTAAACGAACTAGTCAAAATATGCAACCGAAGTCATATATATCCTGAACTTAAAACAAGGTCACGGTCTAGTACTCTAGTAGTTATACTTTCTCTATTCTGAATCTTTCTTCGCGATCACATATTTATGCTGGATCTTGGATAAGCAGTAGTTGCCAACCAACTCTATGTACATCATTCTATTGACTAAACTGTTATAGGAGCAATTTAATATTCAGCACTATTCTGAATCTTTCTTCGCGATCACATCTACTACTCAAGAAATGCCTCATGCGTCTAATATTATAGAGAGTGTTTTCCGTTATATTAACCCTTAATTTATACCGACACCCCAACGACGTGAAGGTTGCTTATCTGAACAAGAAACCTGTACTTTATACAGGTAGCAATTTCGTGCTGTAGGAGACTATGAGCAAGGATTGCAAGTGTATCAATTCGACGTCAGAAGCAACATTGCAACAACGTTTGTGTATACCTCTGGATGGTGCCGAGGCCGCGGCTGCCCATGACGAGGCTGTCGATCCTCTGCTCCTCCACCGCGTCGCAGAGCTTCTCCCTGGCGTCGCCCCAGTATATCTTGGTCACCACCTTGAGCTGATAATAATCAGGTAGTAGTACAAAACAACAACTAGCCAGTCAGTCCCGTCCCGTGATCGATCGATAGCAAAAGAGGATCGAGACGCCTCTTACGCATACCTCGAGCTGGCGCGCGGCGGTGTCGAGCATGTCGAGCACCTCGGCGTCGCAGTGCACGCCGTATTTCTGCATCGTCGCCGGCTCCCTGAACTCCGACAGAGGGATCAGCGCTGCGGAACACATTACACATGAATTACTTTCCAGAGACTGCAGGGAAGCAAAATCGGGAGTTCGATCTGTGAGTTAGGAGGTGTTTGGGAGTGTGTGCTTACGGGATCCGGACTTGGACCAGAGCGCGGCGCGCTTGGCCTCGTCCCCGCCGGGGTGCAGGACGTAGAGGACGACGACGGTGTCGCCCCGGCGGAGCAGGTTCTTGATGGCCCAGTCCAGCGCCTTCTTGCTGCTCGCCGAGGTGTCCATCGCCACCCCGATCCTCCGCTCCCCGTCTGTCTCCGCGCTGCTGCCGGCCATCCTCCCGCGATCCGATCAGACCCTCTTGCGCGCAGGCACTGTCGTTTTCCTCACTCGGATACGGTGGCTACTTGCTCTTCTGACGCGAGGCGAGGTGGTGAGTGTTGTAGTTGTAGGCGAGGAGGCGAGGCGTACTACTTATTGACGAAGGATCTGGAGTCTGGTGGTGGGTTGGAAGACCGCGGCGCGCGGCACGTCACCATGTGCGGCCCTTCGGCTTGGTTTGGCGTGATCGCTGACCGGAAGAAGGTGGCGAGGCCTGGGGAGGCGTGCACTCCGGCGGTTGATGCCTCGTGCACTCGAATCTTTGCACGTACCGTGTCCGCCTCCGCCAGACCGCCACGGCATGGTTGATGGGTGAGATCGGAGTGAAAAACCGTGGACGACTTCAGCATTGACTCGGCGGCCACGCTACTATCACGCGGTCACGCCGACGATGAAAAAGCGCCTCGGTTTACATTTTACAGAGGTTTCACCTTCTCTATGCTGCTACGCGCGAAACGGTTGAGACGGGTTGTTTCCGGGCGAGAGAGTTTGTTGAGTTTGCGTTTACGGGAACAGTTTGTTGCCCGGATCTGCTGCATGGGATCGTCCAATGTTAGCTCAGCGGACTTTCTTACTTTTGCCTAAACAAGATTTTTTTTTTGAAGTGAGTTCGTGTAGGAATTTGTGTCTTGCAACATTTTATTTGTACACTACATTCTCCGGAATTAAACTTCACGTGGAAGTATCATGGAAATAACAGGTAACTAATGATGTGGAATTGTACTTAAGGAAATATACTTAACGAAGCCGGTACGTCTATACTGGAATACAGTGTATGTGAATATGCTGGAATTATACCCGGGACAGTATAGAGTGGAAAGCCAGGTTGTTCATATGTTGGCTATATGAATTGATTAAAGCCTGCGAATTTGAATTATTCAAATTCGGCACGTGACTCACACACGTGTGCTCGTGGGACTAATTGCAGATTGAAACTCTTAGATGGTTACTGATGATCGTGGTTGGTTTGGTTAACCTGGAGTTTCTGGAATAAATATCTGCGGAATTACGGTTTAAATAAAAACCGAAATTAGCACTATATAAAGGTCCCTAACCCCTAGCCTCAAATTGATCATTGTGAGCGGCACCACGGAAAAGGGTCGAGGAATAGGGGTTAGACCGAATTAGTGCTAAACCTAACATTGGTATCAGAGCCCGAAGGTTCGTACGCCGTCGCCGGCAGAGAATCCGCTGCACACTAATCTTCTGTCAACTCTGCCGACGATCGACGGAATCCGCTGCGAATTCTTGTTTCGGCCGGCCGGGATATCTTATCCGCTGGGCAACTCTGTCATCGGTGTCGCCGATCAAATCCGTCGCGAGCTCGTCAGATCGATCTGCGCCCAGCTGCTCCCGCCGGAGATCCATCATCCTCGTGAGTCCTCCGTCCCCCTCGCACCTTGTTGGGAGTCAACAGCCTCACACGATTCGGCCGCATCCTTGGCACATCGTGGAACCAATGACCGGCCTGCCCGACGGTTCTCCGTTGGGCACTCTCAATCCGTCACGAACTCGACGATTGCACCACGTGGGTTTTCTGCATCTCGGCTGAGCATCGTCTCACCACGCGGGTCGTGGGGTCTGCTTCTGCACCCGCGGAATCCAGCCGCGAGCCAAGGACAGCACCCTGCAGATGTTCCCGTCGGCCTTGACGGGCCCGTTGCTGCCCACCCGCCCGGCGCGACCTCTCCGCACTGCGAAGCCAGCAAATTGGCCGTGATTTCTGTACCAACGGCCTCACATCGGAAGAGTCATGCTCGCAGAAATCTGCAATTGCAGGGAAACTGCACAGCTCGCTGAAGGTGCACTAGCTGCCATCGGCCGCTTCAACTGACAGATAAGAGAACGAAAACTTGTTATTTCCTTCTTCTTTTTTCTTTTTTTGTCTGGAAATTGCTACGGTACATTTGGTGGCGCAGAAATTGCTAATTAGAAGAATCAATTAGAGATTTGGAAGAATGTTTCTGCACCGCACTCGATGGGCGTACACCGGAATTTGGTGTTATTCTGAAACAAAACTCTGTACAGGAATCATGATTCGGGATCATTTTAGTACTCTTTGCCGCTGGAACACTATGGACTTCACTGTCTAGGCCATGTGAATATAGTTGATATTTTCCTCTCGTCGATTACTATTGCTACCGTATGCTGACCAATGCTCCTGCTGTGTGTTGAGTATGCAAGATTTCAAGGCAACGAATCCTAGATTTGGATCGGATTTTCTTTTTGTTATTAACGTTACTATCAACAGTGTACTCCAGAACTTCGTACTTCCAGTTGTTTTTTGAATCGTTGGAATTTGGTCAACGGATTATGCGGAAAATTATGCATAGCCTGGAAGGGAATTTTGGAGACAGGAAAGTGGATTACTCTCTCAGAAACTGAATTAAACTCTTCGTCAGATGGATTAATTTCTTTCTGTCACTATGAATTATTTGTTGCTACGGGATTGATCTTGTTCCGGAATATATTTGGAACTCGTCGGAATACAATGAAATATGTTGGTGTACATACAAGTATACTGGAATTTACCGGTGTAACAACCACGAGAAGACATGAAGCGTGTTTATAATGAAATTGGCATCACATATTTATGGAGGAATATGTGGAGCACTCTATGGGAGAGGAAATCAATATTTACTCAACGGTATGTCCAATTTTATTGTTCGTACTAAATATTTATTTGTCACTACTTTTCCATATAGTTGGATTATGGACTTTGTCTGTACGTCATAATTTGATGGAATACAATAGCAACTTTATTTATATGCAAACAATTCCAAAGGAAAATAAATATGTCTACTTAGGCATTATTGGTAAAACTAGTGTACTTTGGAATTGGAAATTATGTCATTATACTCGTTGTAGGACATGATATTCGCTTACAATTGAAGGAATTTGTTTTATACTTCTCTATCGGAATTTTGTTTTGTTATGACATGCTATTTGGAAAAGGAAGAGTGGAATTATTGCTCAATGGAAATTAGTTCATTATCGAATTTAACACAATGGTGTCATTATATTCCATTGGAAATTGGTACCAAATTGTTTATTTGGTTGTGAAAATAAATCCGTATGGAGGAACACTTTTAATAGGAACACATGCTCGGAATTTCATTCTTGATGGACGACTTGGTCTTACTCTATAAACAGAATTACGCTTGTTAATTCTGGAATTATAAACTTTAAGTAGGAGGACTACTAGTTATGGAATTTTCTTTCAATGTGACATTTCTGGTATATTGGTTTTACATGAATTATTATGACTTGGTCACATATCAAGGAACATAATTAGTGGATTATTAATTCTGGAATTCTAAACTTAAGTGGGAGGATTATGATACTTCATCGTCATATATTTACGGTATTTTTTGGAAACTCCTATTTGAGGTGAATATATTTATTCTATTTCATGATTACACTTGGTATGGTCATTTATATCTTTTAACAATACAAGTCGGAAGGTTTTCTTGTTGTTGTTAATATCTCATACTGAAGTGGAAAATCAGTTCATCAAAAGGATTTAAAGGTTTTAAAACTGATTGGTGGGGGAAGTACACTTCAGGAATATTAATTAAAACTAATGTAATGAGCATGGAATTATTCACCAAATGTTTTATCTCATACTCCTTGGTTGAATGGAGGAATACAACTCTTGATTATCAGGAAATGCATCACATGCTACTATTTTTGTTTAGTAAACTCTTGATTATGAGGAAATGCATCATGTGCTACTACTTTTGTTTAGTAAGCCTTTATCTAACACAGTCATTTTATATATATATTTGGGGAACTGGAATACAAGTTTTCTGTTTATATTTTGGTAGTATGGAATTGGGAAGATTATTTACTACATAGAACACCAACCCTTTATTTTAATGTACATATTCTAGTGGATCAAATGGTATTTTGTTTTTGATCTGGAAATAGGAAAATTGGTGGAAAGTAGGAATTTGGTATTTTGTGATGAAGGGTGTATTTACTGTCACACCGGAATATCATATGAATAAACTCAAAGTAAACTCTCAACGCTAACATATTTAGGAAAAGTGGGAGGAATTAACATGGACTGGCATATCTTGTCTATTATTGTCTGTTTTTTGAGGAAATCACTCTATGTTTTAGAGGAACATGTAAACTTGTATGGAATAGTTAAAGTTGTTACCAATTTAGCCATTGTTACCAATTTAGCCATGGGTGGAATCATTGCGGGAAATAAACTCAATGAGGAGGAACAAAATTTTGGGAACTTGTTATTGTACCAAATAACCGCAAGCCTATAGGTTGTAAATGTATTTATTTATAAGGTAGCTTAAGGCAACATGGTTAGTGGAATTTAAAATTCTAATCTTGTTGTTTAATTATTTACATAAAGGAAATATTTATACTTTGTGCAAACTCTGGAATTTAGAGGAAGGTGTTGTTGTTTAATAATTTACACAGAGAAATATTTATACTTTGTGGAAACTCTGAAATTTAGAGGAATGTGTTGTTGTTTTATTCTTTACACAATGGAATTAATTACACATTGTGGAACAAGCTTCACATCAATGGTATATCAGGTCAGACGGTTTTATTACTGATGGAAGATATTGATATACAAAGGTTAGTGTGAATTGTTTTTGTGTTATCATTATATGTGCTAACTATGTTCTTATTGATTTTAAAATATCACATTGATGGAAGTGAAAGCTTGGTTTGGTTCTAACTTTCTTATGAAAGGAATGTTCAAAGCTTCCTGCGTTTTGGGAGTGGAATTACATAGTGAATGTTTTGATATATTTTTCTATGGAAAACTGCAAACCTGTCAAATACCTTTGGTAAAGGGAATGATACTCTGCGAGGAATTATACTTTAACTCGTGAGGAAAAAGGAATAGTAATTGTCATACCACTATTATTGTGGGACATTATTTGTGCGAACTGAACTTAGCCATTCCGCTATAATTGTTGTTTTTGATTAGCATGGAAAACGATTTGCTGGAATTATTAGCAAACGGAATATGAATCTTATGAAAATTGTTGGAATCACATAATGGACTTGTCGTGCAATGTCAAGGAAACATGGATTACTCATTATTCATTGATGATCTCAACCTTCAACTACGTGGATATATTGACGCTATTTGTGATCTTGGTGAAAGGTAATCTATTTTATGTTATGTGTTAAGATTTACTTTTGTAGGTCTTTATGGTGTATAAAGGAAACATGATTTAGTACTTGTTATTTATGAAATATGAATACTTCAATGCATCTCAAGCATTGAAGGAAGGTCTATGGTTAAGGAATTTTCTTCGTAAACTTAAGGTCGCGGAAAGACGCATCATAACCTGTTACTTTGTGATAATATGAGTGCTAAAGTCACAAAGTTTATATGCAACATGAATGCACTGAAGGAAGGAATTATTTTATAACCATGCTAATTGTGTGGGAATTCACTTGTTGAAATAAAATGTTTTCAGTCAAGTGGGAGATGTAGGAATTTGTGTCTTGCAACATTTTATTTGTACACTACATTCTCCGGAATTAAACTTCACGTGGAAGTATCATGGAAATAACAGGGAACTAATGATGTGGAATTGTACTTAAGGAAATATACTTAACGAAGCCGGTACGTCTATACTGGAATACAGTGTATGTGAATATGCTGGAATTATACCCGGGACAGTATAGAGTGGAAAGCCAGGTTGTTCATATGTTGGCTATATGAATTGATTAAAGCCTGCGAATTTGAATTATTCAAATTCGGCACGTGACTCACACACGTGTGCTCGTGGGACTAATTGCAGATTGAAACTCTTAGATGGTTACTGATGATCGTGGTTGGTTTGGTTAACCTGGAGTTTCTGGAATAAATATCTGCGGAATTACGGTTTAAATAAAAACCGAAATTAGCACTATATAAAGGTCCCTAACCCCTAGCCTCAAATTGATCATTGTGAGCGGCACCACGGAAAAGGGTCGAGGAATAGGGGTTAGACCGAATTAGTGCTAAACCTAACAGTTCGTGATCCTCAGAGATACAACACACACGCACACACGAACAGAGACAGGAAGGAACTCAACTCGCAGCGAAGCCAGGCGCCACCACACCGCGAACCTCTTCCGATCACCAGCTGCACGCCGCCGGGAGGAAGAAGGCAAGCACGCCGCGCACCGAAGCCAGCAGCCCGGACAACCTTGTTGAGAAGCCGCAAAGTCCATCCGACGCAGGCGCCGAAATCTGATCGATGAACGAACCTCGGCTCCGAGCCACCGCCAGCTCGCCCTCGCCGTCTCCCACCGGAGACGAGAACGAAGGCGCCACCCTTCTTCCACAGAACCGGCCGAGCCCGCCGGCAGAGAAGAGCCTCCCATCTGCAACTCCCACGAAGTTGTCTTCATCCTCGCCGGCCTGCAAAGAGGACGAAGAACCAACAAAAAGCCGAGGAATCCAAAGATCCACGGCCACCAAAAGTCGCCCGCGCCGCGACGAAGCTCCGAGGAACGTCGCCGCAGAAGGGGAAGCGCGCCGACCCCCACCTAGCCACCGACACCATCGCCACCTCCACGACGCCGCCGGCGGGTCCCTATCGCGACCTACACTATGTACAGGCCGGGATCCGGGGATCCCCCACCCTCCCGCCGCCGGAGCGGCCGACGGAGGGGAGGAATCCCGCGGATTGCCGGCGAGCGAGGTGGTCGGACGGAGCTTGCTCAAAAATCGCCTTTCCCGATCACTGTAGAAGGGGAAAGAGAGAGCGACCGACAGCTCTTTTGTAATCAGATGCCTAAACAAGATTATTGCAAGCACTGCTGACGCTACAGTGCTTTGCTTAAACAAGATAGACACTGAGCTGCTAGGGATGGCGCCGAGAGAGACGTTTCACGGTCACGGGTATCCTTTTATGGCTACGATTCCTCTTGAACGCACAGCTCAGCTACAAACCTATAATCAGTAGGAGTATTCATGATATATTGATTTGTATGCGTTAATAATGCAACAAGGACTGGTTTATAAATGGCAAACACTCGTGTTTTTTTTGTTGCCATCCACGTGCCTGGGCAGGGCACTGTGTCATGCGTCTCAGACGAGCACATGCACGTCCGGACTCCGGAGGCCCGAACAACTGATCTGCGTCACCGATTCCCGCAACTGCCAATATGGGCTTTCCAGTCCACTACCGGGAAAGCTGAAGAAAGGCTAGGCCCATGTTAGCTCCACGTCAACGGACGGCGCCACATCAACGAACAGAGTCAACGCTAGCAAAACCGCCATAATTCGCCGAAAACCACTAGTAGGGATTATTTAGACGGTTTTATACATTTCAGGGTTGAAATCACACCAATTTATTGTTCATGGTAAATCCTGTCTAATGTGGTACATTTCAGGGTAAAAAAAATATACTTATCCTTTCCAGTAAGGTCGAGCACAATTGGGCTCAGTAGTGTCACACTCGGGGCGGGGGGGGGGGGGGGGGGGGGGGGGGGGGGGGGGGGTCCAAGATTTTATAGTAGAACAAAAAAAATCGGTGCTCCCATTTTCTAGCCCGGATTATTTTCTTCTAGTGGAACAAAAAAAAATCGGTCAACATGGGGAGTCGGCTACATTCTCTCCGCTAGGCTTAGTCGAGACAATTTTCCGCGGGCTTTATCAACGGCGTCATCAACATCTTTTCCGCTTCAAACGATGTTGGTATCGTATTACAGTTATATCATTGAATTATTATTCGCTTGTATCTTTATAGATATATTTTTACGTGTTCATAGATAGATCTTGGCTATTGCCTCTCATGTTAGACGAAAAAAATTTAAATTCCCGTTGCGCAACCCTACACAACCAACCCGGCGGCTCCGGTCAATCCTGCCTTAAACATTTGACCATGGAAAATAATCATGTCAACCGTTCAATTTATGCTCTAGAAGTTTCTATATATATTCTTACAAAAGTATACACTGCGTACCTCTATTAAAATATTTGTTAGGTTGTATGCTTTGGAATCGCTACCAATATAGGATTATTTAATACTATATAAACATAGTAGAATGCACGATAATATATAAGCTATATAATTCATGAATCGCAAAAAAAGGAGGGCTTGTGTTTTCCTAATTTGTTTCACGTTTAAAATGGTTTTGTATCTTGTTAAACATAATAGATAATATCTCACAAAGGAAAAAATGTTGTGCAACTAAGATATATTTTCAATGGTATACATGGCAACTATATAACGGAAAACAAATGAGAACGATTATTGTATGGTAAACAATGATAACTAAGTAGTATACAACATATATTTGTTCAAACCATGATTAAAAAAATGAAAGAAACTATAAAAGTTTAGTAATTATGTTCGCTTTAACTCGCTCCGGATAAAAATAATATTTGGAATGACCCTGGATGCGTGTAAGAAACACTATCGCCATGATTGTACGCGGACAAGATCACGAGTATACAAACAACGAACAAATGTATTCATTTTATAAGTTTAGATTCAATGAATTGGAAAATGATAGCTTGTGTTCGTCATTTAATAAGAGTGGAATCATATTGGTTTATCGCTGAATTTTGCTCTCGCACAGAGGTAGACATTTCATCGTCGGTTGGAGAACACTTTCACCAACGGAGGCTGAACATAACATGGGTTTGACTAGAGTGATCATGACATTCGTGAAAGGATACATACTGGGTCTTTTGGATGGACGAGCGCGGCAGTGGAGGAGGCTGAGCGCTTACGCCGGCTTCCGTTCTTGTGAGGCGGCGGCGCTCGCGTTCATGCGGGTTCGCCTGATCGAACAACTACCAAAAACTAAATAAGCCCTAAAAATTAACGGTGGGGAGATGCTTAAACTACTCCCCTTCCAGCAACAACGGAACACTTGTAGGAGTAGGAGATGGCCACCGACGCTGGTCAGCACGCTTGAGATCTGCAACCAACAGGTTTGTCCGCTTGGTTGTATTGTTCCCTTCGTTATAATGTCTTTGTAGAAATGAATAACTTGGTGTTTAGGCGCTCTCTTTCATCGACTAATCTCAAGTCAAGATTTGTAACTTCCTATTTTTATTTCTGTGTGAGATTTTCTTTTTGCCATTTTATAGTCTTTTCATTATTTTTATTGTATTTTGCGAAGTTCACGTGCTCTAACTAAGAGAACTTTTTAAGTTAGGGTGCTATTGGGGTTGCACATTTGCACCTACTAGTTTGAAGCAACTCCTCTATAATTTAAGTGCCCTTTTTGCGCTATATAATTTAAAAATTATTAGCTAGCTTTGTTGAATATACTTTTTTATTTGTTGTGTTGACCACTGAACCTGGCGACGAGAGAGACGTTTTTCTAAACGGAGAAGGGGTAGGAAGGCCCCCGAAGTGTATCACGGGCGTCCTTTTATGCTTTTATGGCTCTTGCAACCATTCCTCTCGAACGCACGGCTCAGCTACAATCAGTACTAGTTGAATGCCCGTGCGTTACGACGGAACACTTATAGTCGTGATGTCCCAAGGGTTAAGTAAGGCGAAGATCGAGCACAACCAACTGTTAAAAAACAACGTCGAACAAATTGGGAGGGCCATGATAGAAACTGGTTCGATAAATACATATTTATAAAAATGAATTCATAATTGCTTCTATTAATTTTCTCACCCAAGATCAGCACAATTAATATGATTTTTTCACGCTACATGGACACAACTATGACGTGAGTACAAATGTGTAGACAATGTTTTTGTAGATATTCCATTCTGAATAAAACCATCATCCTTTATTGGTGCAACAAGTACTTAAGATTATTTCTGGATATTGGTCGAGCGATGGCGGCTGAAAAAACAGGAGCAGGGAGCATATGCATAAAGTAGATCTCGTCAGCACAAGCTCACAATTGTATAAAAGTGGTAGGCAATCTACTAAAACTTGACCTGAAATTCAACAACAAAAATTAAGAACCAGCTAGAAAATATATATTGAAGTGCACTAAGATTGTATAGATAGTGTGAGGGAGACAAAAATCATTTAATGGACATTAGAGGTAGTTTTTATTTAATGGTGGTTTGCAATAATTAATAAAGAGGTTTTGATTCCAATCCTTTAAAGGACATCTCCAACACGCAGGGAGGGGCTGAGCCTTGTAAGTTGCAATACACCACCACTGCACTCCACACGACTAATTGTAGCAAGCTCATGCGGTAGGTGTGCAGACTTCCCTAGATTTTTTTCTGAATCTGTACTCCGGCAGATGGCCAACAACTCGATGAATATCAGTGATCACGCTCGAGGTATGAGACCGATCTTTCTCAATCGACGACGCTTTTGCAACCAGGAAAGCACAAAAACTTTTTTTGTCACCAGGCCGGTGTCCACAAGGCCGATAGCTTGGTGTGCGCCTTGTAACGTGTAAGAGCATCTCTAGCAGAGCCCTTAAAAATGCACAAACCCTCAAAACTCCGGCGAGTTTACGGGCCAAGGCCGTTTTTCGGCCAAACCAGAGCCCGTAAAGCCGTCTCGGCCCGTAAACCGGATAAGGGGGCCCGTGAATGTGCGTCCCTAGCCTTTATTTATAACGACCGAGGCGCATTTCCCAGTTCCAAATCCTCACCTTCCCACCGCCGCCGACGAGCAATCCGGCCACGCTCCGCCACCTCCGACGCTTGATTCAGCCACCGTACGTGTAGATCCAGCGCCGCCGCGGAGCTCCGATGGCGTCGAAGAGGGAGCGCTCGCCGCCGCTGTCGGGCGATGACCGCTTCGGCGGGGACTACTCCGACGAGCGCCGGCGTGAGCTCGTGCGGAGCGACGGCGCGCGGAAGCTCTCCGCGCGCAAATGGATCAAGGACAACCTACCGATTCCGCCGTCGCTCCTCGTCCGCGAGGTCGAGGAGTTCGACCAGCTCCGGTGGGAGCGCGAGCTCGTGCGCCGAGCTCGTCTCCACAACAGCGGTGAGGGCAGCTCCTCCGGCGGCGCGAGCAGCTCCTCCGCGCCGCCAGCGCTTCCTCCGCCGGAGGACTACAACGCCGGGGCCTTCGCTCCTCCCTCGCGCCGGAGGATTTCGTCGGCGACGACGAGATCGAGCACACCATGGTGGTGGTGAAGCTTCGCTCCGAGCGGGAGGCGGAGGAGAGAGAGGCGCAGCTCGCGCGCGACCAGGAGATCGACGGGATCTTCCTGGGGAGTGGGAGAAGAGGCGGCGATGGTTGCGACCTCGTCTCCGACGAGGAGTGAAGCTCCACCGCCGCTAAGTCGCTGCCGCGCCCGAGGCTCCGGTGAGACTAATTTTGGGTTTAGGGTTAGGGCGGCGACGATTCCGAGTAGTTTATCTTTTCTTTTCCGTAGTTTTATGTGTAAATTATCGACGAATTCATCTTTAAGCGATGAATCGATGAAGAACTTGTTTGTTCCCGCCAAAATTCCTCGATTTACAGTTCAGTTTTAAGGGCTCTGTTATGCGCCACTTGTGAGCAGAAATGGGGCTCTGTTATGCGCCACTTGTGAGCAGAAATGGCAAAAACGCGAACCGTAAATCGCGATTGAGGTTTCGCGTTTTAAGGGCTCTGCTAGAGATGCTCTAAGCACGCTAGTGCTTCTGCTGTTTCAGAGCTACTATCACAGCTCGGTTGAACACCCCAGGTAGAGAGTTTAATGTGACCAAGGTGGTCACGAATCAAGGCTCCCCAATAAACTGCAGAGATAGCTATTCTTGTACCTGAATTCCGACACCACCTTAATTCAGTTACAAAAAGATGCACATACTCCCTCCGTTTAGGTGTATAGGGCCTCTTATGAAAAAATATTTGTTCCAAAACTAGGCACAAATAAAGCCCGAAATATTAATTAGCCTAATTAATTGGAAGTTATGGTCCCTC